>JAUMHS010000014.1:4236296-4347871 GCA_030762985.1 Adelphocoris suturalis | reverse complement strand
TTTCGAGGTAGTGGAGCTCTGCTTCCGAAGGTGTCTGCCCCCTGCAACAAAGTTAAACATGAAATTCTGCCAAGTTGGGTGTTCTTGGTGTTTTGTGTTCTTAGTTTTGCGTTAACTGTGATTCTAGAGGGAGCTACAGAGCCATTTTTAATGTCATAAGGTACAAAACATGAAAAAAAAATCTTAAAAATTGGATAACTTGAAAGCAAAGTATTTAAAAAGAAATCTCTACGAGTAACTTTCGATCTGAAATGAACTCTAGAATCTATTCCTTGAGTTTGTACCATAATTTCTGTGGACACCCTGTATATACGAAAATTGCTGTTGTCAAGAGGATGAAAATGTTTCCTATGGAGTGGAGTAAATGATGCTATTGCTTTACGTTAAGAATATTGTAACCGGCTTATTAAAATTGTTTATAGTCCAATCAACTTAGTTTAGGAATGTAGCCAGGTACGTAAGGAGGGGGAAATTGGTAGCTTGAGATGTGAACATTTACCACATAAATCAAGCGCTTTCCAACGAGTGGCGAACGATTTCTGTGCGATGAAAACTGCGGAAGTTCCATTCCCCTAGCAACGGATGGGTTGTACGTGAAAAACACTGAAATTGTGACACAAATTTTGCGTCACGGAAATTTTTGGTTGACCCCCAGAGCAAAGACATATCCATGTCAAAAGCTTTACGAAATGCTAGAATCAACTCTAACGATAGAATAATTAGTAAAGCTCCAAATCCACAAAGAGCACTATGGCAGCTGATAAATGATAATAGGAAATCTAGTAGGAGTAACCTCAGCGCCATAGCTTCTAAAAATATTTCTGCAGAGTCCTTTAATAACTATTTTAGTATGGTTGGACATGATATTGTCAATTTCCGACACCCCCTCTCTCTATGTAGCAGGGATTCAGGCCCCATTGCACCTCTGGGGGTGACCCAAGTCCGTGACAAAGTTGATCTCGAATTGATGACACCCCTAGTTACTCTAGGCTAGGTCTAGGTTCTCGACTTTTTGTACATACTCAACATTTTAATAGTTTTGGGGACCTCCTGGGGAGGGGTATGCTGCTGGCGAATGGCGGAGATATATTTATTTATCTGTATTTCATCAAGTATAATATTATGTAATAATTCATTGTTTTTGGTTAAAGATCCCTCTGATGTTCAGCCATCACACTCGAATGTTACCTGGACAGTGAAAAACATAGATGATCGTCATGAATTTATAGCATCTGTTTGTGAAAATGGCAAAGTCCATAGATTTGTAGTAGAGCGATACACATCGGAAAGTATCATCGCTAAAACAGTTTATAATCATGAAACAATCGGTATTAAAAGTCCTCTCTCTATGTAGCAGGGATTTAGGCCCCATTACACCTCTGGGGGCGACCCAAGTCCGTGACAAAGTTGAACACGAATTGATGACACCCCTAGTTACTCTAGGCTAGGTCTAGGTACTCGATTTTTTGTACCTACTCAACATTTCAATAGTTTTGGGGACCTCCGGGGGTGGGGTATGCTCCTGGCGAAGATATACAGGGTGATTCCCTCGCGGATGCAAAAAAAAATTTTGAGATGAAACTACATTAAAAATGGAGTAAAATGCCGCCAACCGCATATTTTTATCTCAATCCGTACTCGAGATATGATTTTTTAAAGGTTTTTTCAGGAATACCGTGTTGTTTCATTTTAAACTCAGATATCTCAACTTTGTCTCATTTAATTTTAACTTTCAACTTCATTTTCGGTATCAGCATTAAATTTCCTATAAGAATAGTGTACTTGGGTTCTTAAAACGTACCATCCGAAGACCCTCACATCAGCTCAAACATTGACGATTTTGAAAAAATAATATTTCTGAAAATCTTTAAAACTTTACTACTCTTTAAAAAAGAATCCTGGAAACTGGCAAATCTCATGAAAACTGCTTCATCTAATATGCTTTCCAACGGTATTCTCAATTTTACTTTTATTTTGTTATTTAGGGAAGAAAATAATGTTTTAATGTTAAAAAATGTGGGTTTTCCAATGAAATTGCTGGTTTTCTCGAGAGATGACCCTCCATGAACCAACGAGTGTGGGGTTGGTTTCTAGGTATTTTTTCTCGCTGGATCGAATGGAAACTCTTGCATATCTCTCAACTACGTTATAATCGAGTTTTACACTTTAATTAACTAGTTTTAAACCATAACACACATACATTTAATCGTAACAAACAAACTAAACATTTGCGGTTTTAAGTGTAAAACTCGGTTATAACGGAGTTGGAGAGATCTATAAATGTTACCACTCGATACAGCGTGAAAAAATACATAGAAACCGACCCCATACTCGTAGGTTCATGGAGGGTCATCTTTCGAGAAAACCAACAATTTCATTGAAAAATCCACATTTTTTAACATTAAAACATAATTTTCTCCACTAAATAACAAAATAAAAGTAAACTTGATTATACCGTTGGAAAGAGTATTACATGAAGCAGTTTTCATGAGATTTGCCAGTTTCCAGGATTCGTTTTGGAAGAGTAGTATAGTTTTAAAGATTTTTAGAAATATTCTTTTTTCAAAATCGTCAATGTTTGAGCTGATGTGAGGGCCTTTGGATGGTACGTTTTAAGAACCCAAGTACACTATTCTTATAGTAAATTTAATGCTGATTCCGAAAATGTAGTCAAAAGTTAAAATTAAATGAAGTAAAGTGGAGAAATTTGAGTTTAAAAAGAAAAAAACACAGTTTTCCTGAAAAAACCTTTAAAAAATCATATCTCGAGAACGGATTGAGATAAAAATATGCAGTTGGCGGCATTTTACTCCATTTTCGATGTAGTTTCACCCAAATTTTTTTTTTTGCATCTGCGAGGGAATCACCCTGTATTTATTTATCTGTATTTCATCAAGTATAATATTATGTAATAATTCATTATCTTGATTGATACAGAAGTACCGTATTAAATAAAAAATATAAATGGATATTTTTCTGTGGAAAAATCGCTTACGGGCTAGCCCTGAAGGTAGTTGGGAACGACTTGATTTCAGTTTGCAGTATCCACATTTCCGTTTCGTTGACTAGGTAGGTGATTTTACTCCTCTCTGTGAGGCTGTACAATATCCACGCCATTTTGCCCCCACACAAACGAACCTAATAAAAATTTCTTTATTTCTAGGAGCGTTTCAAGTCGCTAGGCAACCGCATTCATATAATAATAATAGTAGTTGTGTTTTACTAATTACATTCTTTAATTGAAGGTGTTACGTACTGAAGTTGAAAGCTTAAAATTATTAATTTTGATTGTATCCATTCAACAAAATTCTGCATCCTCTATAATTTATGGAGGGGCTCTGCCTCTCCGTGCCCTCCTAAAACGACGCCACTACATCATAGTGATAAGATACAACGCAAAATCTGAGTCATTCTTATTAATTTTAAATTTTGAATTTTAGGTGGCACCTACGTTAGCACGATGAATACTCTTAATCCCTTTGGAAAGAAGATGAGGCAAGACGGTGTACTAACTGATGTCGTGTTTGTCGTGGAAGATGTCAAGTTCGCCGCCCACAAAGCCGTCCTGGCCTCCTGCAGCCCTGTCTTCTGCGCCATGTTCTCCACCGCGATGGAGGAATCAAGTACAAATACTGTAAATCTCAAGGACACCAAACCAGATGTATTTTCCGATTTCTTGGATTTCATCTACACCAAGGATACCATGTATTTAATGCAGCATATTAAGCAAATGATGTATCTTGCAGATAAATACGACATAGATTTCGTTGCGAAAGCTTGTGATGAGTTGATCGGAAAATCCTTAACAGAACAGAATGTGGTTGACTATTTGTTAGACGCACATTTGTACAAACGTTCAAAACTCAAAGCCAAAATATACGTTTTTATAAAGAAACACAAGAAAGCTGTCAAGGCATCCAACAGCTGGAAAAAACTGGAAAATGACTTTGAACTGTTTGAAGAAATGGTGCAAACGTTTTTGGTTAAAGATCCCTCCGAAGCTCAACCATCACACTCGAATGTTACCTGGACAGTGAAAAACAAAGATGATAAACATAAATTTATAGCATCTGTTTTTGAAAATGGCAAAGTCTATAAATTTCTAGTAAAGCGATACACATCGACACTTATGAACGGTGATAACGCTTATCTACATGAAACAGTCGTGATTAAAATTAAGGAGCCTTGTGGTGATATATGTCTCCCTTTAACTATGAAGTTATTGTGTAGATGTGGTGATGCTATACGTTGGGAATCTACAGTTTATTGGACATGTAGTCATAACTCAACTACAACGTACTTTTGCGGATGTAAGGAAAAAGTCCCTCTTTACCCATTCGAAATATCCTTTTCACTGGAGAAAACTTCTTCCTCTCCAGTGAAATTTTTCAGAGGGGTTTCAGGAGATGCCAAATTAACGATTGGGAATACGAATATTCTCGTACATAAAAGCCTACTAGCTGAAAAAAGCAAGTTTTTCGCCGATTTGTTTGGCAGGGATCCCACTTCTGAAAAGTACCCCGTTGAAGGAGTTTCCGTGAAGACTTTGGATACCCTTGTTGATTACATGTACTGTCCAGACCGGTTTCCCAAAAACGAAAACGTGGATGTTGATTTATTGAGAGGAGCTAAGAACTTCCAACTTCGGGATCTTTTCAATTATTGCGCGGAAGTTCTTAAGGGTCTGATCACAGTAAAAAATGTCGCCGAGGTCTATGCCGTTGCAAAAGAGTTCAGTCTGAATGAGCTTAAAGCTGATGTTGACAAATTCATCGCTACAAATTGTAACAACATCGTCAGAACCGGGAATTTGGAGGATTTCAAACACCTCCCAGAATTGTTGAATGAAGTGTTTCTACATGTTGACGACAACCACCAATAGGTAAGACTTACATTATTATTAATATACTAATATAGTATATACTAATTTATTATATACTAATGTTAGTATTAAACTGATTTTAATGTTGACATTTTATGTCTTTGCTATGGCACATAAACTTAAAAAAGACACACAGGTGATCATTCTCAATAATTGATATTGTGAACATGATTGTAACCGCTTGTTAATTTCTGATGATTTCATTGAGCTGGTGTTTCGATGATTTGATTCATAGCAGGTGATCCGAATATTGTGGTTAAATAATCTTAATATGTAATTTCAATACTTTACACTCTAGGAAGCTGTAATTTCGTATGTAGCCTGTTTAGGACATTTACATGACGATGCCCAGGGTCCGGATCAGATGAGTGGCTCTTAAAGCTAATTTCTATGTTTTACACTCTAGGAAGCTGTAATTTCGTATGTAGCCTCTTTGACATTTAATTGACGATGCCCAGGGTCCGGATCAGATGAGTGGCTCTTAAAGCTAATTTCTATGATTTACACTCTAGGAAGCTGTAATTTCGTATCTAGCCTCTTTAGGACATTTACTTGACGATGCCCAGGGTCCGGATCAGCTGAGTGGCTCTTAGAGCTTGCATACGAGTCTGCAACACATACGAGTCCGCAACTAAAGACATAAAAGGTCCCTGTGTGTTGCGGACTCGTATGCAAGCGTTTCTTTCTTTTTCGTGGGAATAGACTTTTAACACAGAATGTGTTTTAGCCATGGACTCATCATCATCTTCTAAAGGCAGCGCCTTGTCGGTGTAGCCCCGGTCCCCTATCCATTGCAGCCCTCTTCAGCTGATGGTAAGAGGTGCATCCCATTAGGTGGTATATATCTTCCAGGTAGGATTTTCAAGCCATGGACTAACTAGCCGAAAATGGAACGCGGGATGGAAACGAAATGTGTGACGGATGATTTTCACGTACAACGGAGCCGTTTGGTAGGGAAATGGAATTTCCGCCATTTATTTAATCGCACAGAAATCGTTCACCATTCGTTGGAAAGCTCTTGATTTATCACGAATTTATTTCGTTTTTTTTTTTTTCGTAGTTTCATACTATAACTATATAAATTGATGTTATAAATGAATAGTAAACAATGACGCTTGTTTGGTTGTCACTTGGTTGCGCGACAACGCAATTTTCGTAGTTTCATACTATAACTATATAAATTGATGTTATAAATGAAATAGTAAACTATGACGCTTGTTTGGTTGTCACTTGGTTGCGCGACAACGCAAACACATTCTGTGTTTCAATAATTTCGTCCGAAGTATGTAAATAGAGGTAACCGGGGGTCCAGGGGGCTTGCCCCCTGGCGAGGCGCGGAGCGCCGAGTTTTTATTTTATTATTATTGCTTTCAGGGTCCTAGAACCTCAGTTTCCCCTCCTTGGTTTATTGTGAATATCCCCAGTGACGTTGCAAACTTTTCGATATTTACTGATAACACCAGCCTTCTAGCGAAATTTCTTAGGACGGGTTAAGAGTTGAAATTGGGGATAACAAACTTTTGGAGTTAAGGGAATTAAGCTATTTCCTTGAGTTAAGACCATTCGTGTTTCACCATGAACTTCAAGGTGGGAGTTAGTTAGTCTTTGATTAGCCTCGAGGTGAGTGTTCCTAGACATGTTTTTCTGCTGATGAAACTGATAAGTTCCAATATTTAGGTGATTTCTTTCGTGATAGTACTGTGATGTTAGGTTTCAAGTTAGGTGTTTTGTGAAGAAAGATGGAAAGAGAAAAATACAGCAGGTGCGGCCGGTGAGGGGGGGCATCGGGACATTTTGAATTCTCATTTGGAAAATGCTACAGTGTTCAAAGGCACCTCCAAAACCATACAGAATGAGCTACTTGACAGTATATTTCATGTGTGTCAAGATGCGATAAAACTAGAAATTGCTAGGGCTAAATATCTATCCGTTGAAGCAGATGAGACAACAGATTGTTCTTGCAAAATTCAATTCACTATAATTTATAGATATCTGATTGACAATCAAGTGAAAGAACGCTTTTTTGCTCTTCACAACCCTCCCGCTTGTAACTCTGAAACGATGCCTTCAATTATTATCAATGGATTGAATGACGTTATCGGCAATGATAAGTCAAAGTTAGTGTGCCAGACGTATGATGGGGCTGCTGTTATGAGTGGGTGCAATAGTGGGTACAGAAAAGAGTTCGAGAAAGCTATCCAAATGCTAGTTTCATTCACTGTTATGCTCATCAATTAAATTTGATTATGCTACAGACTGCCTCTAGTACCCCTATACTGCCGTCTTAAGCACAGTTACCGTATCTGTATTGTAGTACTAACGGAGATATCCACATGCCCAAGTTCAAGAGGCTGCTCTACTCAGCCTAACCGAAATATTTCCACCCCAATGATCGTTTCAACTAATTTTTATATTCCCCAACCTGTTCATGAGGTTCAAATACATAATAAATAATAATTTCATAGCAAGGCAGCAGATACGATTTGGTTACCTCTTTATTCTTGCTAGATTTACTAAGCTTAGAATTCGTATCTACATTTTCCTCAGCGATAATACAGTATCTAACTGGATACCATAAACATTATGAGGGTAAGTTAGCATTGTTTCGAACACCTAGATATCCTAAATTCTTGATACACTTATCAATAAAATAGGTATCTAGTTCTAATTTTCGTAATGACACAATACCGAACAACGTCAAGTACTATAAAGTTTTTTATTGGAGGTAAAAATGTTCATCTATGGTACCTGTATAAAATATAATATTGATTCTTCTACAATTTATTCTACAAATGGTATATTATTCTCTCCTTCTTTAGTCATAGAAACTTTCGCTCTCAGGAATATCTGCATTTCCCTCCTCCGCATCTGTTGTAGGCAAAGACTCCCAAAATGCTAATCTTGACGGAGGAATGTTAGATGATTTGCTGGAGATCAAGCTGATGAGTGAATCTTTTCTATCTTGTGTCATCCCTCTGGGCTTGCTGAACTCACTGGGTCTGGAAGAGATTTCATGTGTTTTACAAGGAAAAAGTGCAGTGTCTTCCACTCTTCATTAAATTTAGTTTTGCAGTTCAAAAAGAAGTTTCCTCGAAGTGCTTGAACAGCCACAATATTTTTAAATAATACTCTGCCAAACGACGTCTTAAGTTTCTCCTGAGAAACTTAACCCTTCCATTTTTGACATTTTATGTCTTTACTATGGCACATAACTCAAAAAGTGTGACGAAGAAAGCGTTATGAAAAATTTCTTATGATTTTCACGTACAACCGATTCGTTGCTGAATGTTATTGTCGTTATTTTTCGAGTATCCCAATGTTGTGAGGAAAAACACTTTACATACTTTTTGTCCGTGGTTATTGGCGTCATTCAAAAAGTATTCACTCGTAGATTGCCTTCTGAAGGGACAATGGAAGCATAAACGATTAGAAAGACGATTCAGCTTAAGATAAGAAAACCAGCTGCAAACTAATTGTAACTATACCTGATCGAGCCAAATTACTAAGGTGGAACATCGTAACTGCGAGTTACTAAGCTAAATTATGGTAACCAGTTTTAGATACGGTATAACGACTTAGTAATAGTCAGATACAACTAGCTTAGTTTTTTTTAAGCCAAATGGGTAGATACGGTCAACGCGTGAATTAAAAACGTTGGTATTTTAATGAATGAACCATATTTATTCAGTTTTGACTATTATAATACACTGAGGATGGCCCAATTATGAATGTGAAGTCAAAAAGTGAATTTCGAAAAAAATGTTGGTTACGGTATCTGTGCTTAGTACGGCAGTATAGTTCGCTGGTTTTTTCTAAATTTGACAGGGTTCTCTAGTTTTTTCTCTCTCTCCCCACAAAGGAATAAAGTTTTAGACTCAATAGTTAACAGTCGTAGAACACCACGCCCATCTGGTACAAGGTGGAATTTCAACTCTATACAGGGTGATTCCCTCGCAGATGCAAAACAAATTTGGGTGAAACTACATCAAAAATGGAGTAAAATGCCGCCAACCGCATATTTTTATCTCAATTCGTACTTGAGATATGATTTTTAAAGGTTTTTTCAGGAATACCGTGTTTTTTTTCATTTTAAACTCGGATTTCTCCACTTTGCCTCATTTAATTTTAACTTTCAACCTCATTTTCGGTATCAGCATTAAATTTCCTATAAGAATAGTGTATTTGGGTTCTTAAAAAGTACCATCCAAAGACCCTCACATCAGCTCAAACATTGACGATTTTGAAAAAATAATATTTCTGAAAATCTTTAAAACTTTACTACTCTTTTAAAAAAAATCCTGGAAACTGGCAAATCTCATGAAAACTGCTTCATCTAATATGCTTTCCAACGGTATTATCAATTTTACTTTTATTTTGTTATTTAGGGGAGAAAATAATGTTTTAATGTTAAAAAATGTGGGTTTTTCAATGAAATTGTTGGTTTTCTCGAAAGATGACCCTCCATGAACCAACAAGTATGGGGTCGGTTTTTATGTATTTTTTTCTCGCTGGATCGAATGGAAACTCTTGCATATCTCTCAACTACGTTATAATCGAGTTTTACACTTTAATTAACTAGTTTTACCCCTTTACAGACATACATTTAATCGTAACAAACAAACTAAAAATTTGCGATTTTAAGTGTAAAACTTGGTTATAACGGAGTTGGAGAGATCTACAAATGTTACCATTCGATACAGCGTGAAACAATACATAGAAACCGACCCCATATCCGTAAGTTCATGGAGGGTCATCTTTCGAGAAAACCAACATTTTCATTGAAAACCCCACATTTTTTAACATTAAAACGTAATTTTCTCCACTAAATCACAAAATAAAAGCAAACTTGATTATACCGTTGGAAAGAGTATCAGACGAAGCAGTTTTCATGAGATTTGCCAGTTTCCAGGATTCGTTTTGGAAGAGTAGTAAAGTTTTAAAGATTTTCAGAAATATTCTTTTTTCAAAATCGTCAATGTTTGAGCTGATGTGAGGGCCTTTGGATGGTACTTTTTAAGAACCCAAATACACTATTCTTATAGTAAATTTAATGCTGATTCCGAAAATGTTGTCAAAAGTTAAAATTAAATGAAGTAAAGTGGAGAAATTTTAGTTTAAAAGGAAAAAAACACGGTTTCCCTGAAAAAACCTTTAAAAAATCATATCTCGAGAACCGATTGAGATAAAAATATTCAGTTGGCGGCATTTTACTCCATTTTTGATGCAGTTTCACCCAAATTTCTTTTTGCATCTGCGAGGGAATCACCCTGTATAGTATTGCCTATTGATAAAAACTTGCTAAGAACTGCTTTTCAGAACGAAACGTTAGTGACCTGATCTGTAATTACAGTTTACTCACTCCAATGTACCTACTAATTCATTAATCTGAACATTTTACTTACTAGCTCGCATCTCAAAATATAAATTGTAACGAAAACATCGTAAATCAATATTTTCAGTAGAATATTGATCATTCTGGATATGTTGCATTAAAGAAAAAGGTTATACATAAGTGAGTGGAGGTTGTGGGGTTAGACAACATTTCTATAGCCTTTTGAAATATCAGTTTTTAATTGACGTCTGACTTCACATTCTTTCATTTCATCATAATTTAATTTGAGTTCTTTAATATTCCTTCAGAATTATTTCTCCTAAGTAGGTCACTAGTGCAATACAATCGAAGCCTTGATAATGTTTAGTACTTTTAATAATAATATAGTCCATTCTGAAATGTTCAGATACTTAGTAGGTACCTATAAGATTTTTAATTTTATTTATTCATCTAATTAATTTATCAATAATATTTAATGATCATGATTGATTATGATTTAGTAGCCATATTCTTTCATAACAGTTGCCCAAGGCATTTGACATGACCCAAGTGGGATTTGTTTCATGTTCGATCAAAATTAATTCACACTGAAAACAAAACAAATGGAAAAAAACCTCAATGCTCTTCTTGGCTGTCATATAGGTAAATATTTTTGTGCCCCACTCCTTTTGCAGACCACCGACCGCCACTGAAATACAGCTGAATTTTACGAAGGCTGGGAAGGAGTTGTTGATTGAAGTTATGGTGAAGGGGGAAGAAGTGACAGAAAATACGTAGCAGACGCACTGATACGGAAATACAAGGAACGTAGTTGGGCGGAAGTCTCCCCAGTTGACTTGATCTGCACTTGAGTTTTTGTCCGAACGTTTGTGACGCAATGAAGGCCACAATTTAGGACCTATCGACCTGAGATTTTGAAAATGTACTCCTCATATACCCAAAATTTCCTATATTGTTTTTGGTGCCGATCAGATATGGCACTGCGGCGCCAGAACCCTTAATGTGGCGTGAATGCCACACCATTTTTCAGTATTTCGCCAATAACTTCTAAACTTAGGTTTTTTATGGATTTTGTTCGGCTGTTGTATGGCTACACATTCAGCCATTTGACACCATTGTTTAGTGCGAACAACGGGCCGTGTGGCTCCGTCGTATGTGGCTGCCTTGAGCCCGTGATTGTCTCATTTTATTGTTATTTGTGTTTGGTTCTCTTCTGGTTAATACTGTCTAATTTCAGGTTGATAAGATTGGCGACGTCGAGGGTGCTAACGGTCTTCAACAGGAATACACTTCGGCAGCTACCAGAAGGTAAAAGACGGAATATGATGTTTCAAACCTACAGAACGTTCATCCTCCAACTCGCCATCGAAAGTAAATGATTTTATCTGCCAAGTGTTATAGTTACTCACATTTTTATTCTTCTCCTACCTTATCTGTATGTGTCATCAATATTTTTTCTATGTCAATAAATGTGAATGAACTTGAAAATCTATTGGAGAATTACTTACCAGAAAAGCCTACAGTAAACACTCTCCCCCAATTTGGTAATTGTGCACTATCAAGTGACCAATTCTGATTTTTTGAAAATCGGATATGTTTCCCTCCTAGCTGTCTCATAAACATCTAAATTGTGTTTAGTACGTAAGTACCTTTTTATGTATAAGTAACTTTATCTCTTTTTCAAGAATTTAATGTGCTTAAAAAACACAACTTATTCTCAAGTTATTATCTGAACAACCTTATTTTCTCAAGTAGGTACTTTCATTTTCGGTACCTGAGTGCCTATTTCTCTTTATTCTGCCGCCTTTTAGGTAGTTATTCTCTTTGGTTGAGAGTCTTTCTATTTTCGTTTACCCTGGAGGAGCAAAAATGTATTTGCGATTTCACCTTTTAATAATGTATAAATCAACATTTATGTTTTTTCTCTTCATTATATTTTCATTAAACTTTCTTATCTCTTTACTTATATTATTTTGTATTAATTTTGAGTTTGTTTACTTTTGTATTTCATGGGTGGTGTGTATTTTTGTTGATTTCTCTTGTCTGTCATGTGTTCGCTTGTTGGGGTTCTGGGGTGGTGCTCTAGAGGTTGTTTATTCTTTCTTCTTTCTTGATGGAGGATGATATGTCGTATGGGGATGGGATTCCTGCTTCAGTTGGTTCGTCTTGGATTGGCCAGGAGTTTGTTTTATCAGATGATCTGTTTGAAACCTCGACTGACTCTTCAAGCTCCATTTTAAATTCTTCTCTCTCAGTTTGCGACAGGGTTTCACAAGCAATATCACAGTTCAAGAATGGCTTTACTGTGGCTCATTTCAATGCTCAGAGTCTGGCCCATAACATTGAGGACATTAAACAATATTTAGGACACAATAAGCTGCAGGTTATAGCTATTTCTGAGACATGGCTTTCCTCTGGAACGCCTAGTAAACTTGTTCAGCTTGAAGGGTATAGGTTGGTTCGTAATGACAGGTCTCGAAGAAGAGGTGGAGGGGTGGCGCTTTATATTGATTCGTCTCTGGAATTTAGAATTATCGGTAAATCGGATGCGGATGCCATTATTGAGTGTTTGTTGGTTGAGGTCAATCTGAAGGGTGGCAGAGTTTTGGTGGGCGTTGTCTACCGTACCCCGACAACTTACACCAACGTTCTTCAACTTGAACCTATTTTGGCAGGTGCAGTAAGTGACTATAATAATGTGATAATTCTAGGAGATTTTAACTGTAACATAGCTTCTGATTGTGTACAATCCTTGAATTTTCGGGAAATGTGTCATGCCTTGTCTTTATCAATTATTAATGAAAGATCTACCCATTTTACAACCACTACTGAGACTACCATTGACTTGCTTCTTACCAACATCCCTGATCTGATTAATCACTTTGATCAATTCTCCGTTCCTGGAGTTTCGTACCATGAGATGCTTTTTGCCTCATTTAACCTTTCGAGAGTCCGAATACAGCCAGTTTCCATTTCTTACAGAAACTTTGATAAAATCCAGGGACAGGAGTTGTTGAATAGGGTTTTGGAGTTGCCTTGGAATGATGTATATAACATGACAAACGTTGATGATATGGTCTTTCACATAAGTTCCCTCATCCGGATACTTGTTGATGAATTCGCTCCCTTGAAATCATTCAAAATAAAGCATCCAAGAAACCCTTGGTTTTCGCCTTCTATTCAAGAAGCTATTCGTGTTAGAGACCAGTTATACAAGATTTGGAAGCGTTCTCATTCTGAAGCCGATCTTCAAGCATTTAAATCAAAACGAAACAAAGTTAAAAAACTTGTACGGAATGCTAAGTTTGAATATTTCAAGTCACGTTTAGACCTCTCATCTTTATCACCTAGGTGTCTATGGTCGAACATTCACTCGTTTGGGTTCACTAACAAGAAATCTGGAGCTTCATTTTCTTTTAATCCCGATGAATTGAATGGCCACTTCGTTAATAATACCTTGTTGCCATTTAATTTTACTCCACCGAACCAGGACTGCCCATTCAGCTTTTCTTTTACTAATGTTACAGAAGATGATGTTTTTTATGCGTTTTCTAAAATAAAATCCAATGCTTTAGGCTACGATGAGGTTCCAATGAAGTTCATTAGACTCCTGCTCCCTATTGTTCTCCCTCATATTACCCACTTGTATAATTACTCAATAACTTCTTCAACATTCCCATCGTCATGGAAGTGCGCAAAAGTAACACCTATTCCAAAATCTTCTAGTGTTTCATCCAAGTCTGATCTGCGTCCCATCAGCGTGTTACCTGCACTTTCTAAGCCATTGGAATCTCTGATGAATTCGCAAATTGTGCAGCACGTTCACTCAAACCACCTCATATCCTGCCGCCAGTCTGGATTTCGAGCGGGTCACAGTTGTGTAACACTATTGGCAAGCCTTATTGATGCAGTTCACACTGGTTTTGATAGTGGCAAATGCACTTGTCTAGCACTCCTGGATTTCCAGAATGCTTTTGGCTCAGTGAACCATGACTTGCTGTTGCTCAAGTTACATCACTATTTTGGTTTTGAGAGCAATGCCTGTGGGCTGATAAAGTCGTTTCTGTCTGGAAGAACCCAATATGTGGTGGCCCAGTCGGTTGCATCAGGTGTTCTGCCTTTATCAATGGGAGTCCCTCAGGGCTCTATCTTGGGTCCAATTCTATTTTCGTTGTTTATTAATGACATCCCTCAGTCATTCCTCAAGTCTAGTTGCCACCTCTTTGCGGATGATGTCCAGGCTTTCTCTCAGGCTCCTCTCTCCAACATTAGTGCTGGTGTGTCTGACCTTAATGATGATATGGATGGTGTTGTAGAGTGGGCTAGGAATAATGCAATTGTCATTAATCCTCAGAAGACACAGTTTGTTATATTTTCTAAGCGCCCATGTGATAACTACCACGACCTCCCTCCACTGTTGGTTGATGGTTTTCGAGTTGCTCCTTGTGATTCTGCTCGTGACCTGGGTGTCTTTCTTGATCCCCAGCTCAACTGGACACCGCATATTTCCCGGATAGTTCAGAGAGTCTATGGATCTTTACGAACATTGAGGCGATTGCGAAATTTCACACCACCATCTCTTAAACTAATCCTTGCTAAATCTCTGTTAATTCCATGCTTTGATTATTGCTCTGAAATTTTTTCTACCAGTCTTAATGCTACTCAGTTTCACCGGCTACAAGTAGCATGGAATTCAATCGCAAGGTATGCATACAATGTGAGTCGCTTTGAACATGTATCACCATATGCTGAGGCTCTAGTTGGATGTTCTTTGAGGAATCATTTCAGCATAAGGTTGTGTGTATTCATTTTCAAGCTGTTGCATGGGGACACACCCAGCCCCGAGTACCTTGAAGGCTTCTTTACCTTTGGGCGCTCGGTGCGGCTACACGCCTTAAATGTGGTGCCCCACATGTCCAACTCTATGGGTCATTCTCTGAGGATTTCAGGCTCAAGAGTATGGAATTCCCTACCCCTGGCTTGTAGGTCAGCTACAGAGCTTTCCACCTTTCGGAATCTTATTGAGCAGCACTATGGCATCGCATAGTATTAGCGATCTTCACACCCACCCAGTTGAACTTATTAGTTTTTTTTTGTTTACTATTATTATTTATTTATTTCATTTTTTCTTTATACGTTTTGTTCAGAAAGTTTTTTTTAAATATTCATACATGTATAATTCAATTGTTTTCTGTATTTTTATTTTATTAGTGCATTTTAGTCTTTTAGTTTAAGGCCAAGAATGTATTTATCTAAGTTAATTTTGTTATGTTACGACTAAGAGAGCCCTTGAGGCTTATGTAACATGTGCCGATAAATAAATAAATTCTTGAAAGAAAAATGTAGCAAGTCAATATGAATTGGAATACTTACATTATTAGTCTATGTAAGTATAACTATGTAACTATACACATCATTCTGACCTATATTTCCAACTGATATGAACTTCTACTAAGGGATTGACTACTTGATGTTTCTTATTTTTGAGATGCGAGCTTGCTGGCATCCAGACCACCAAACTATACACAACATTCTGATCTCTATGTACAACTCGAAGGTTATGCAGCACTATAGGCGGCCAAACATCTACTGATTATCGATTGTCATACATTAGTTAGTTAGACATGTTGGTCAGAATGAAGTGTATAGGTTGGTGGTCTGGATGCTCGCATCTCGAAAATACATAACATCAAGTACTCAATCCCTTAGTAAAAATCAAGATTAGTTTGACATGTTGGTCAGAATGATGTGTATAGTTTGGTGAACTGTATGCTCGTAAGCTCCCATCTCAAAAATACATAACATCAAGTACCTAGTCAATCCCTTAGTAAGAATGCAGATTAGTGGACATGTAGGTCAGAATAAAGTGTATAGTTTGGTGAACTGGATGCTCGTAAGCTCGCATCTCAAAATTACATAACATCAAGTAGTCAATCCCTTAGTAAAAATGCAGGTTAGTGAACATCTAGGTCAGAATGAAGTGTATAGTTTGGTGAACTGGATGCTCGCCTCTCAAAAATACATAACATCAAGTACCTAGTCAATCCCTTAGTAAAAATGTAGATTAGATTAGGTGGTGTATAGTTTGATGAACATGTAGGTCAGAATAACATCAAGAAATCCCTTAGTGTTATAGTAGGTTGGTGAACTGGATGCTCGCCTCTCAAAAATACATAAGCTCGCATCTCAAAAATACATAACATCAAGTATCTAGTCAATCCCTTAGTAAAAATGCAGGTTAGTGGATATGTAGGTCAGAAAGAAGTGTATAGTTTGCTGAACTGGATGCTCGTAAGCTCGCATCTCAAAAATACATAACATCAAGTATCTAGTCAATCCCTTAGTAAAAATGCAGATTAGTGGACATGTAGGACAGAATAAAGTGTATAGTTTGGTGAACTGGATGCTCGCCTCTCAAAAATACATAACATCAAGTACCTAGTCAATCCCTTAGTAAAAATGCAGATTAGTGGACATGTAGGTAAGAATAAAGTGTATAGTTTGATGAACTGGATGCTCGCTCGCATCTCAAAAATACATAACATCAAGTATCTAGTCAATCCCTTAGTAAAAATGCAGATTAGTGGACATGTAGGTCAGAATGAAGTGTATAGTTTGGTGAACTGTATGCTCGTAAGCTCTCATCTCAAAAATACATAACATCAAGTACCTAGTCAATCCCTTAGTAAAAATGCAGATTAGTGGACATGTAGGTCAGAATAAAGTGTATAGTTTGGTGAACTGGATGCTCGTAAGCTCGCATCTCAAAAGTACATAACATCAAGTAGTCAATCCCTTAGTAAAAATGCAGGTTAGTGAACATCTAGGTCAGAATGAAGTGTATAGTTTGGTGAACTGGATGCTCGCCTCTCAAAAATACATAACATCAAGTACCTAGTCAATCCCTTAGTAAAAATGCAGATTAGTGGACATGTAGGTCAGAATAAAGTGTATAGTTTGATGAACTGGATGCTCGTAAGCTCGCATCTCAAAAGTACATAACATCAAGTAGTCAATCCCTTAGTAAAAATGCAGGTTAGTTGGACATGTAGGTCAGAATGAAGTGTATAGTTTGGTGAACTGTATGCTCGTAAGCTCACATCTCAAAAATACATAACATCAAGTAGTCAATCCCTTAGTAAAAATGCAGAAGTTAGTAGGTCAGAATAAAGTGTATATTTTTGTGGTCATGTAGTAGTCAATCCCTTTGTAAAGATGCAGGTTAGTGGACAGAATGAAGTGTATAGTTTGGTGAACTGTATGCTCGTAAGCTCGCATCTCAAAAATACATAACATCAAGTATCTAGTCAATCCCTTAGTAAAAATGCAGATTAGTGGACATGTAGTACAGAATGAAGTGTATAGTTTGGTGAACTGGATGCTCGTAAGCACGCATCTCAAAAATACATAACATCAAGTACCTAGTCAATCCCTTAGTAAAAATGCAGCTTAGTGGACATGTAGGTCAGAATAAAGTGTATAGTTTGGTGAACTGGATGCTCGTAAGCTCTCATCTCAAAAATACATAACATCAAGTACAATCCCTTAGTCAAAATGCAGGTTAGTGAACATCTAGGTCAGAATTGTATAGTTTGGTGAAATGCTCGTAAGCTGCATCTCAAAAATACATAACATCAAGTACCTAGTCAATCCCTTAGTAAAAATGCAGATTAGTTAGTGAACATGTAGGTCAGAATAAAGTGTATAGTTTGGTGAACTGGATGCTCGTAAGCTCGCATCTCAAAAATACATAACATCAAGTACCTAGTCAATCCCTTAGTAAAAATGCAGATTAGTGGACATGTAGGTCAGAATAAAGTGTATAGTTTGGTGAACTGGATGCTCGTAAGCTCGCATCTCAAAAATACATAACATCAAGTACCTAGTCAATCCCTTAGTAAAAATGCAGATTAGTTGGACATGCAGGTCAGAATGAAGTGTATAGTTTGGTGGTCTGGATGCTCGCAAGGTCGCATCTCAAAAGTACATAACATCAAGTAGTCAATCCCTTAGTAAAAATGCATGTTAGTTGGACATGTAGGTCAGAATGAAGTGTGTAGTTTGGTGAACTGTATGCTCGTAAGCTCACATCTCAAAAATACATAACATCAAGTAGTCAATCCCTTAGTAAAAATGCAGATTAGTTGGACATGTAGGTCAGAATGAAGTGTATAGTTTGGTGATCGGGATGCTCGGTAAGTCAATCCCTTAGTAAAAATGCAGATTAGTTAGTGGACAGGTAGGTCAGAATGAAGTGTATAGTTTGGTGAACTGTATGCTCGTAAGCTCACATCTCAAAAATACATAACATCAAGTAGTCAATCCCTTAGTAAAAATTCAGGTTAGTGGACATGTAGGTCAGAATGAAGTGTATAGTTTGGTGGTCTGGATGCTCGTATGCTCGCATCTCAAAAATACATAACATCAAGTCGTCAATCCCTTAGTAAAATTGCAGGTTAGTGGACATTTAGGTCAGAATGAAGTGTATAGTTTGGTGGTCTGGATGCTCGCCTCTCAAAAGTACATAACATCAAGTAGTCAATCCCTTAGTAAAAATGCAGGTTAGTGAACATGTAGGTCAGAATAAAGTGTTTAGTTTGGTGAACTGGATGCTCGTAAGCTCGCATCTCAAAAGTACATAACATCAAGTAGTCAATCCCTTAGTATAAATACAGATTAGTTGGACATGTAGGTCAGAATGAAGTGTATAGTTTGGTGAACTGTATGCTCGTAAGCTCACATCTCAAAAATACATAACATCAAGTATCTAGTCAATCCCTTAGTAAAAATGCAGATTAGTGGACATGTAGGACAGAATGAAGTGTATAGTTTGGTGAACTGTATGCTCGTAAGCTCTCATCTCAAAAATACATAACATCAAGTACCTAGTCAATCCCTTAGTAAAAATGCAGCTTAGTGGACATGTAGGTCAGAATAAAGTGTATAGTTTGGTGAACTGGATGCTCGTAAGCTCTCATCTCAAAAATACATAACATCAAGTACCTAGTCAATCCCTTAGTAAAAATGCAGGTTAGTGGACATGTAGGTCAGAATGAAGTGTATAGTTTGCTGAACTGGATGCTCGTAAGCTCGCATCTCAAAAATACATAACATCAATTTGTCAATTCCTCTGTAAAAATACAGATTAGTTAGACATGTAGATCAAAATGATGTGTATAGTTTGGTGGTCTGGATGCTCGCAATCTCGCATCTCAAAAATACATAACATCAAGTAGTCAATCCCTTAGTAAAAATGCAGGTTAGTGGACATGTAGGTCAGAATGAAGTGTATTTTTTGGTTAACTGGATGCTCGTAAGCTCGCATCTCAAAAGTACATAACATCAAGTATCTAGTCAATCCCTTAGTAAAAATGCAGGTTAGTGGATATGCAGGTCAGAATGAAGTGTATAGTTTGCTGAACTGGATGCTCGTAAGCTCGCATCTCAAAAATACATAACATCAAGTCGTCAATCCCTTAGTAAAAATACATATTATAGATGGACATGTAGGTCAGAATGATGTGTATAGTTTGGTGGTCTGGATGCTCGCAAGCTCGCATCTCGAAAATACATAACATCAAGTATCTAGTCAATCCCTTAGTAAAAATGCAGGTTAGTGGACATGTAGGTCTGAATGAAGTGTATTTTTTGGTCAACTGGATGCTCGTAAGCTCGCATCTCAAAAGTACATAACATCAAGTAGTCAATCCCTTAGTAAAAATCCAGATTAGTTGGACATGTAGGTCAGAATGATGTGTATAGTTTTGGCTGTCTGGAAGCTCGCAAGCTCGCATCTCAAAAATGCATGACATCAAGTAGTCAATCCCTTAGTAAAAATGCAGGTTAGTGAACATCTAGGTCAGAATGAAGTGTATAGTTTGGTGAACTGGATGCTTGTAAGCTCGCATCTCAAAAGTACATAACATCAAGTAGTCAATCCCTTAGTAAAAATGCAGGTTAGTGAACATCTAGGTCAGAATGAAGTGTACAGTTTGCAGAACTTAATGCTCGTAAGCTCGCCTCTCAAAAATACATAACATCAAGTAGTCAATCCCTTAGAACAAATTCAGATTAGTTGGACATATAGGTCAGAATGATGTGTATAGTTTGGTGGTCTGGATGCTCGCAAGCTGGCATCTCAAAAATACATAACATCAAGTAGTCAATCCCTTAGTGAAAATGCAGGTTAGTGGATATGCAGGTCAGAATGAAGTGTACAGTTTGCTGAACTGGATGCTCGTATGCTTGCATCTCAAAAATACATAACATCAAGTAGTCAATCCCATGGTAAAAATACAGATTAGTTGGACATATAGGCCAGAATGCTGTGTTTAGTTAGGTGGTCTTGATGCTCGCTCTCAAAAATACATAACATCAAGTAGTCAATCCCTTAGTAAAATTGCAAGTTGGTGGACATGTAGGTCAGAATGATGTGTATAGTTTGGTGAACTGGATGCTCGTAAGCTCGCATCTCAAAAATACATAACATCAAGTAGTCAATCCCTTAGTAAAAATTCAGATTAGTTGGACATATAGGTCAGAATGATGTGTATAGTTTGGTGGTGTGGATGCTCGCAAGCTGGCATCTCAAAAATACATAACATCAAGTAGTCAATCCCTTAGTAAAAATGCAGGTTAGTGAACATCTAGGTCAGAATGAAGTGTATAGTTTGCTGAACTGGATGCTCGTAAGCTCGCATCTCAAAAGTACATAACATCAAGTAGTCAATCCCTTAGTAAAAATGCAGGTTAGTTGGACATGTAGGTCAGAATGAAGTGTATAGTTTGGTGAACTGGATGCTCGCATCTCAAAAATACATAACATCAAGTAGTCAATCCCTTAGTAAAAATTCAGATTAGGTGGACATATAGGTCAGAACGATGAGCAAAGTTTGGTGGTGTGGATGCTCGCAAGCTCGCATCTCAAAAAATACATCTTGTAACATCAAGTGTCAACCCCTTAGTAAAAATGCAGGTTAGTGAACATCTAGGTCAGAATGAAGTGTACAGTTTGGTGATCTGGATGTTCGCATCTCAAAATACATAACATCAAGTAGTCAATCCCTTAGTAAAAATAGCAGATTAGTGGACATTTAGGTCAGAATGAAGTGTACAGTTTGGTGGTCTGGATGCTCGCATCTCAAAAATACATAACATCAGGTAGTTAATCCCTTAGTAAAAATGCAGATTAGTTGGACATGTAGGTCAGAATAAAGTGTATAGTTTGCTGAACTGGATGCTTGTAAGCTCGCATCTCAAAAGTACATAACATCAAGTAGTCAATCCCTTAGTAAAAATGCAGGTTAGTTGGACATGTAGGTCAGAATGAAGTGTATAGTTTAGTGATCTGGATGCTCTCATCTCAAAAAATACATAACATCAAGTAGTCAATCCCTTAGTAAAAATGCAAATTAGGTGGACATGTAGGACAGAATGAAGTGTATAGTTTGGTGAACTGTATGCTCGTAAGCTCGCATCTCAAAAATACATAACATCAAGTATCTAGTCAATCCCTTAGTAAAAATGCAGGTTAGTGGATATGTAGGTCAGAAAGAAGTGTATAGTTTGCTGAACTGGATGCTCGTAAGCTCGCATCTCAAAAGTACATAACATCAAGTAGTCAATCCCTTAGTAAAAATGCAGGTTAGTTGGACATGTAGGTCAGAATGAAGTGTATAGTTTAGTGATCTGGATGCTCTCATCTCAAAAACAGGTTAGTTGGACATGTAGGTCAGAATGAAGTGTATAGTTTAGTGATCTGGATGCTCTCATCTCAAAAAATACATAACATCAAGTAGTCAATCCCTTAGTAAAAATGCAAATTAGGTGGACATGTAGGACAGAATGAAGTGTATAGTTTGGTTGTCTGGATGGTCACAAGCTCGCATCTCAAAAATACATAACATCAAGTAGTCAATCAATCCCTTAGTAAAAATACAGATTAGTGGACATGTAGGACAGAATAAAGTGTATAGTTTGGTGAACTGTATGCTCGTAAGCTCTCATCTCAAAAATACATAACATCAAGTACCTAGTCAATCCCTTAGTAAAAATGCAGCTTAGTGGACATGTAGGTCAGAATAAAGTGTATAGTTTGGTGAACTGGATGCTCGTAAGCTCTCATCTCAAAAATACATAACATCAAGTACCTAGTCAATCCCTTAGTAAAAATGCAGATTAGTTAGTGGACATGTAGGTCAGAATGAAGTGTATAGTTTGGTGAACTGTATGCTCGTAAGCTCTCATCTCAAAAATACATAACATCAAGTACCTAGTCAATCCCTTAGTAAAAATGCAGATTAGTTAGTGGACATGTAGGTCAGAATGAAGTGTATAGTTTGGTGAACTGTATGCTCGTAAGCTCTCATCTCAAAAATACATAACATAAAGTACCTAGTCAATCCCTTAGTAAGAATGCAGATTAGTGGACATGTAGGTCAGAATAAAGTGTATAGTTTGGTGAACTGGATGCTCGTAAGCTCGCATCTCAAAAGTACATAACATCAAGTAGTCAATCCCTTAGTAAAAATGCAGATTAGTGGACATGTAGGTAAGAATAAAGTGTATAGTTTGGTGGTCTGGATGGTCGCAAGCTCGCATCTCAAAAATACATAACATCAAGTAGTCAATCCCTTAGTAAAAATGCAGGTTAGTGAACATGTAGGTCAGAATGAAGTGTATAGTTTGGTGAACTGGATGCTCGCCTCTCAAAAATACATAACATCAAGTACCTAGTCAATCCCTTAGTAAAAATGCAGCTTAGTGGACATGTAGGTCAGAATAAAGTGTATAGTTTGGTGAACTGGATGCTCGTAAGCTCTCATCTCAAAAATACATAACATCAAGTACCTAGTCAATCCCTTAGTAAAAATGCAGATTAGTTAGTGGACATGTAGGTCAGAATGAAGTGTATAGTTTGGTGAACTGTATGCTCGTAAGCTCTCATCTCAAAAATACATAACATAAAGTACCTAGTCAATCCCTTAGTAAGAATGCAGATTAGTGGACATGTAGGTCAGAATAAAGTGTATATTTTTGTGGTCTGGATGCTCGCATCTCAAAGGTACATAACATCAAGTAGTCAATCCCTTTGTAAAGATGCAGGTTAGTGGACATGTAGGTCAGAATGAAGTGTATAGTTTGGTGAACTGTATGCTCGTAAGCTCACATCTCAAAAATACATAACATCAAGTAGTCAATCCCTTAGTAAAAATTCAGGTTAGTGGACATGTAGGTCAGAATGAAGTGTATAGTTTGGTGGTCTGGATGCTCGCCTCTCAAAAATACATAACATCAAGTAGTCAATCCCTTAGTATAAATACAGATTAGTTGGACATGTAGGACAGAATGAAGTGTATAGGTTGCTGAACTGGATGCTCGTAAGCTCGCATCTCAAAAATACATAACATCAAGTATCTATTCAATCCCTTAGTAAAAATGCAGGTTAGTGGACATGTAGGTCCGAATGAAGTGTAGTTTGGTGAACTGTATGCTCGTAAGCTCGCATCTCAAAAATACATAACATCAAGTAGTCAATCCCTTAGTAAAAATGCAGATTAGTTGGACATGTAGGTCAGAATGAAGTGTATAGTTTGGTGAACTGTATGCTCGTAAGCTCACATCTCAAAAATACATAACATCAAGTAGTCAATCCCTTAGTAAAAATGCAGGTTAGTGGACATTTAGGTCAGAATGAAGTGTATAGTTTGCAGAACTGGATGCTCGTAAGCTCGCATCTCAAAAATACATAACATCAAGTAGTCAATCCCTTAGTGAAATTCAGATTAGTTGGACATGTAGGTCAGAATGATGTGTATAGTTTGGTGAACTGGATGCTCGTAAGCTCGCATCTCAAAAGTACATAACATCAAGTAGTCAATCCCTTAGTAAAAATGCAGGTTAGTGAACATCTAGGTCAGAATGAAGTGTATAGTTTCGTGAACTGGAAGCTCCTAAGCTCGCATCTCAAAAATACGTAACATCAAGTTGTCAATCCCTTAGTCAAAATTCAGATTATATGAAAAGATAGGTCGGAATGGTGTGTATGGTTTAGAGGTCTGGATGCTCGCAAACCCAAATCTCAAAAGTACATAACATCAAGTAGTCAATCCCTTAGTAAAAATGCAGATTAGTGGACATGTAGATCAGAATGAAGTGAATAGTTTCGTGGTCTGGATGCTCACAAGCTTGCATCTCAAAAATACATAACATCAAGAAGTCAATCCCTTAGTAGAAATGCAGATTAGTTGGACATGCGGGTCAGAATGAAGTGTGCAGTTTGCTGAACTGTATGCTCGTAAGCTCGCATCTCAAAAATACATAACATCAAGTATCTAGTCAATCCCTTAGTAAAAATGCAGGTTAGTGGACATGTAGGTCTGAATGAAGTGTATAGTTTGGTGGTCTGGGTGGTCGCAAGCTCGCATCTCAAAAATACTCAACATAAAGTAGTCAATCCCTTAGTGAAAATTCAGATTAGTTGGACATGCGGGTCAGAATGACGTTTTAGAAGTATATTTCGGGAGTTGTACGAGCAAAATGAAAATGACCATGCATCAGGACTCGAACCCACGATCTCCGTCTCTCGAGACCATTATCATAACCAATGAGCTACGCCTCAACTATCGTTTCAGGAAATAATCACAGTACTTCACTACTCAGTAGGAAATGCTTTTGAGGGAGGCCGTCAGAGCGCTCTGAAACGACTCCTATCACTGCATCTGAATGCATCGATGTGTTAGGAGGCCGAATCGATACTATTCGGTGTATGATCCTTATATTTCAGCTTCACGGAGACGCAAGTAGCTGTACAGTAGATACTCAGCGCTATCTTCCTTCCTGGCGACCTGTAGAACTAAAGAATCAGTGACGACCAGATCAGCTGGAACCAAGCTAACCAGGTACAGTAACCCCCTCAGATACTATGTTCTTGACTTGAATGAATGAAATCTTTATTTGCCGTTACAAATTTCTGCATGACAATTGTCAATAATACATTTGAATACATACCTAATCAAAATAACTAAATAATTACAAGACATTTATACAGGGTGATTCCCTCGCAGATGCAAAAAAAAAATTTGGATAAAACGGCATCAAAAATGGAGTAAAATGCCGCCAACCGCATATTTTTATCTCAATCCGTACTCGAGATATGATTTTTTAAAGGTTTTTTCAGGAATACCGTGTTTTTTCATTTTAAAGTCGGATTTCTCCACTTTGCCTCATTTAATTTTAACTTTCAACCTCATTTTCGGTATCAGCATTAAATTTCCTATAAAAATAGTGTACTTGGGTTCTTAAAAAGTACCCTCCGGAGGCCCTCACATCAGCTCAAACATTGACGATTTTGAAAAAATAATATTTCTGAAAATCTTTAAAACTTTACTACTCTTTTAAAAAGAATCCTGGAAACTGGCAAATCTCATGAAAACTGCTTCATCTAATATGCTTTCCAACGGTATTTTCAATTTTACTTTTATTTTGTTATTTAGGGGAGAAAATAATGTTTTAATGTTAAAAAATGTGGGTTTTTCAATGAAATTGTTGGTTTTCTCGAAAGATGACCCTCCATGAACCAACGAGTATGGGGTCGGTTTCTATGTATTTCTTCTCGCTGGATCGAATGGAAACTCTTGCAGATCTCTCAACTACGTTATAATCGAGTTTTACACTTTAATTAACTAGTTTTACCCCATAACACACATATACATTTAATCGTAACAAACAAACTAAACATTTGCGATTTTAAGTGTAAAACTCGGTTATAACGGAGTTGGAGAGATCTACAAATGTTACCATTCGATACAGCGTGAAAAAATACATAGAAACCGACCCCATACTCGTAGGTTCATGGAGGGTCATCTTTCGAGAAAACCAACAATTTCATTGAAAAACCCACATTTTTTAACATTAAAACATAATTTTCTCCACTAAATAACAAAATAAAAAGTAAACTTGATTATACCGTTGGAAAGGATTAGATGAAGCAGTTTACATGAGATTTGCCATTTTCCAGGATTCGTTTTGGAAGAGTAGTAAAGTTTTAAAGATTTTCAGAAATATTCTTTTTTCAAAATCGTCAATGTTTGAGCTGATGTGAGGGCCTTTGGATGGTACTTTTTAAGAACCCAAGTACACTATTCATATAGTAAATTTAATGTTGATTCCGAAAATGTGGTCAAAAGTTAAAATTGAATGAAGTAAAGTGGAGAAATTTGAGTTTAAAAGGAAAAAAAACACGGTTTTCCTGAAAAAACCTTTAAAAAATCATATCTCGAGAACGGATTGAGATAAAAATATGCAGTTGGCGGCATTTTACTCCATTTTTGATGTAGTTTCACCCAATTTTTTTTTTTTTTTTTTGCATCTGCGAGGGAATTACCCTTTATGTCAACAAAAATATTACAATAACAGAAAAATTGGTAGGTAGGTACTTGTAATGATCATCCATTTAGTTATTCTCTGTTTGTCTTTATTTACATTCACCAGGTAGTTTCATACATAAATTCACATATCGCATGTATGTCATAGATACTTCAAAGTTCTACAAAGATACTTCAAGGTTGAAAGATACTCTCAGCTATTCGGTTCTGTTCACTAGCTAACAATATCATTTAGCATTTAGTTTGAATATATATATATGAATTTGCGAAAAAACGTTCAAATCTTGGATTCGTTTCAGAATGCGTCAAACGGATTTCAATGGAGACATTTTTCAAAAATTTTGATTTTAAAATTTTCTGAGCCAGAGCAATAGTTCATTTTCTATACATTTTGTAGAAGTCGAGACAATTGGCAGATGTTTCTGGTACATAATTGCCTTCTACCAGAAGTGGAGAATTGCGAGTTTATATCTGGGTTTAGGAACAACCATCTTACAGAGGTATTTGACAGTTTGTAGGATTTCACGTGTCTTCGGTTTTAGAACAACCATCTTGGAACACGAAGGGTTCGGGAGATGGAAGTGCAGGTACTCAGCAGTACGTAGGATTTCGTGTTTCTTCATATCTCGAATGAGGAGATGCGTGTCAGCTGAATTGATGATCATAAGGTCTTCCATGAATATGTGAATGCTGAAGATTGAGCTGTACTTGACCTCAACTTGGAATCGGTCTACCAGACACAGCTTTCCCATATCATAGACGGTCACTGTGGCGGAGCCATCAATATATTCCTTTTCTGCATAAGTTATGAGATTCCCAAAGGCCTGCACTGTGTTTGCTTTTATGCGACCCGTATTTTTCACCATGTCCAACAAACGAATGTCTTTCAAATCGAATAGAAGCAATTTTCTCTCCTCGAGACTTTCTATAACAGCCACAGTTCTCGTGATTAGCAGGCAGTTCAATTCGCCTCCTTGTTGTAGTCTAACAGTTTCACTGTAACTGGATTTATCTATATCGTACGAATAAATCGAGGTACCTACATTCCCAAAATTGAAACTTACATGAATGATATTATCGTGTAAAAAGAAAGAGGCGCTAAATAACTGCTCTTCAGGCATCTGTGAAGTGAAAGCCAATTCTCGGACTTTGGTTTGGGACTCCAAATCCCAGATGTGGAGTGGTGCAGCTTTCGAACACGTGCCGACAAAATATTTACCATTATGGTCACACGTTAGGTATTGCATGTTGCTATCGTAACCAATTTGCTTATACCAGCTTGACAGATTCTGGGTATCCGGGATGGTCTCCAAATGGTCCCTGTCAAACAAAGCGACGAACTTTAACTTCAGGTGATCTTCGTCTTCAACATAGACCTGAAGCAACGTTTGTTGAACGATTACCAGGATGTTGTTGGACAGTTTGAAGAGTTCTGGTTTGTGGTGACCCAGTGCCAGATGTATTTCACCGGTCTTGACTGGGTTGTAAACTAAGTTAAATACGGTGTATGGTGATGATTGTACCATCCCATCCTTAGGCACCAGTAACAGTTTATTACCTCTCACCAAACAGCTGCCGTAATGTGAAAAACGGTCGTCATAGTCGATAATAGTTTCTTCCTGAAATCGTCCGTTTTTCCAATTCCTTTTGAGATCGACGTCATCCATGAATCTCATCCTCCACAAACACAGCATCGGCAAATTCTCCGATACGAACAGATCGTACGACGATCCCACTCTCTTGCGTTCAGTCCGTAACAAAAATCTCTCCTTCGGTATGTTTTTCTTGCACAGCTTTTCCCATATGCGGTCGCTATTGACAGCATTTCGCCAACCAAGGCAAACTAACGAGCAAGATAACACATCTTCCAAATCTAAATGTTGCAAAATGATTTCAAAAATCTCTTGAGGCAACCCGAAATTATTATGAACCGACATTGACGTGAAACATAAAGCTAAACCAATAATAAGGAAAGTAGGAATGGGATAAATAGGAAATGGTTCGTGATTACTCAGTTTAGTTATTATCAGTGTTTATCAGTTTATTTCCCAGTTTCTGAAGGGTGGTGGTAGAAGAGATCTCTGGTAGATACCTTTGTGTGGTGTGATCCACTTCTTCTTTATTCTTTCTCATCGAGTGATTCCAAATAAGGGTGCGAGTCTAGCGGTTGTTCAATGAACTAAAAAGAGTGAAGATTTATTGGCAAACAAAATGTGTGAGAAGTCACCTCAGGCGACGTCGTGGGGTCAAAAACGCAAAAGAGTTGCGAGATCGCCACCCCCTGAGCGGGCGGGGGAGGCCGAGCATCCTCGGGCATTTCCGCCCGAAGCCGCCACAGAGCCTTCCACCCCTCCCCGAGACCGACCGGAGTTGGCCGAGCGCCCCGGTGAGGTGGGGGGTGAAGCTATTTAATCACGAAGCCACCCCCCCCAGGTCGTCCGAATCCGAGTCCAGAAGTCCAGTCGAGCTTGTACTCAAAGTCGTGTGTTGCCTGGCCCAGTGTTTACGCCACCCACCGTGTTCTCTGTAAACTGTTATCTGTGAACCGTGTTCCCTGTGTTCTCTCGCAAACAACCATTGTTCCCGCCGCCCCTCTACCAATTCCGCGAAAGCAGAAGAGCGGGTGTTCCCCTACAAAAAGACAGAGACTGACAAGTGTTCCCTCCCCCTGATTCGTGAACAATCACTGTTACCTCCACTCCTCCACCAATTCCGCGAAAGCAGAAGAACGAGTGTTCCCCTAATAAGAGACAGAGACTAAGAAGTGTTCCCTCCCCCATCCGTGATCTCAAGCAATTGGAATTCTACGAACTGGTAACAATTATCGATTGCTCTGTGTCTTCTAAATGTTCCTTGCTATAAGACTGAAATTCCATCTCGTTAGAAGTCTGCTAGTAACGTTAATACTTACTTAAACTTAAGGCTACCAATTTTTGTTAACAGCAAACAGTCATTCATTACAAATCTTCTATTGAAATTAAGTACCCTGTAACTTACAAAAGCTTCCCATTTTCATCACGTTAAAGTTCACTGCTGTACAATTACTTTCGTATAATTCATCAATAATATCCTGAACTCGAATTTGGAGTTAAAGTATTTTAATAAACCTTGTGTTCTATGTCTGTGTATTTTAGTCATATCCCGTGATTCCCTACACTGGTAAAATTCATCTAGGTTTTTCTCATGGTCAATACTTAGCATTATTTAACAATCAAACATTTTCTTTAGTCCAAGTCATATCATCCGTTTCTAATAAACTAGGATCAGTTACTTCAAGAAGGTACCAAAGAAACCTGCTTGAAGTGGAGTTGATCCAAAGACTCCTGAGTGTATTTGTAAGTACTGTCGATCGTAGAGAAGCTTCACTTCTCCAATAATCCGGCCCACCGCTTAGCAACACCCTACCAACGATCGACCCCCCTCAATTAATTGAGGGGAAGCTTACAAATTGGTGGCAGCGATACGGATTTGCCGGTATTAGCTAGCTAATACGAACTCATAACTCCGAAAACAATAACCAGTGAAGGGATCACAAGTAACGGTCAAATAAGTGTGCATGCTAACGATTTTTGTAGTAAATGTTTATATTTAGCATCTATGTTTTCGTATTGTGCCTGGAAAGATACAAACAACATTTGTTAACTGGGATACATTCACATTTAACAAAAAATTGATTACTGGTCGTCCCGAGAACCGCTCCTCGAATAACTTGCTACATAATTACTTGTTACCTCCGTCATATGTTACCCAGGAAACTTGTCATCTCAGTAACCTATCAATTGCTACCCCAAATAACTTGTTGCCTTGATAGCCGGTTAGCTGTACGACCTGCTTCCTTCTTGGCTTATAGCCCTAGAATATTATTGTTTAGATAACTTGATACAGTGACAGCTGTTACTTTCAAAGTTGCTCCCTAAAAAAGTGTTGCCTCGATAACAACTTGTTCCCTCGATAACAACTTGTTCCCTTGTTGGTGTGGCCTGGTATCACTGCTCCCGTGAGCCGTTCCCTGGGAACTTGTTCCCTCGATGACAGATTGTTCCCTCGTTAACGGCTTGTTTCCTGGTCGGTGTAACCTGTTATCACTGCTCCCGTGAGCCGTTCCCTGGGAACTTGTTCCCTCGATGACAGATTGTTCCCTCGTTAACGGCTTGTTTCCTGGTCGGTGTGACCTGTTATCACTGCTCCCGTGAGCCGTTCCCTGGGAACTTGTTCCCTCGATGACAGATTGTTCCCTCGTTAACGGCTTGTTTCCTGGTCGGTGTGACCTGTTATCACTGTTCCCATAAACCGTTCCCTGGGAACTTGTTACCTTGATAGCAACCTGTTCCCTTGTCTGCGTAGCCTGTTGTCACTAGAGCCCCTGCTCCCGTTCCCTAGGAGCTTGCTACCTCAATAACAGTTCTTCCTAGAACCTGTTGTCCCAATTAGTGTCCAATATTGTGAAACTGAGACGAGTAACAATCAGGGTTGTATCTACAACTCACTTTTGATTACCCAGCATTAATTAGCCACCCTTTCTGCTGCCATTCTCTAGTAATTGACTCTATCCCATATCTGAAATTTTAGTAAAAGAAAAATGTCGGAATCTGAGGAAATCTTGAGGGCAGTAAGGGACGCAATGGAACAGTTGGCAACTCTCCTTCAAAATTTTAATGCCTTGAGTGGGGAAGCGAAGCGTGAGGGGCATAGAGGTGAGCCTGATGTTCCGCGTACTTTGTTCCTGGAGTTGGAGCCATGGGACCCAGACGAGGTAGGAGGAATCTCTGCGACCGCCTTCTTTCAAATATTTGAGGAAATAGCAGCGACACTATCTCCACAAAAAAGAATCCGACTATTGCGAGCTAGAGTAAGAGGAACTGCAAAGCAATTTCTTGTTGACCATGCAAATCTCCTCGGAGGTAATGAACCCTATGAGAACATCAAACAAGCCATGATCACATGGTTCGAGAGGAGAGATCCCGCAAAGGCTGCTGCAGAGATGTGGACCATCAAAAGGCAGCCAGGAGAGGCCCTACGTCAGTTTGCTGAACGGGTTAGAAGACTGGCGCAGATAGCAGTGAAGGAGGAAGGGGCCGAGTTAACTACCACCCTCAAACATGATTGGGTCAGGAGGAAAACCCTAAAAGCTTTCATCAAAGGTATAAATCGAGAGCTAAGTTCCCACCTGATCAATAATGAACCGGCTACCATTGAAGATGCCCTAAAGAAAGCTGAAGAATTAGAAGAGACCTTGAACTCAGATGATGATACTGATGCAAAATGGGATGTTGCGGCTGTGGCATCGGAAGACAAACGATGTTACCAGTGTGGAAGCCCACAGCATTTTGCAGCTCGATGCCCGCAGAGAGAATCAAATGGCCAATCGAAAAGTCATGGTCCCCGCCGTCCAGCACCCCGTTACCCTTGCCTATTCTGTGCTAGCCCATCGCATTTTCCTAATGATTGTCCTCACAACCCGCAAAAAGCAATTTTCTGTGATTACTGCGGCGTTCGGGAACACCTGGAGGCTGACTGCCACAAAAGAAGAGTCTTCTACCAGTATCACGCCCTATATATCAGCCAAAAATAATGGAAAACCGGGATGCCCCCATGCAAAAGTCCGATGTTCCGCCAACAACTGCTCAAAACATCCCCCACATCCCCCTGGTAGGACGTTCAATGTATCGCTCCTTACACATTCCAGTCACTCTCAGTGGAGAGAACCGACAATTGATTATTGATACGGGAGCTGCCATTTCTGTCCTGGCGACACCTGTACAAGGGGTCCCGATCAGACCCACCAGAGTGACCGCTTGGGGAGCAGATGGATATCCACTGCGCTTTAGAGGGGAACAGACCCTCCAGGTGAACCTTCAAGGAAAAAGGTTTGAACACGTCTTCCTGATCTTTGCGAGGGAGGGGGCAGGATTGGACCTCCTCGGATTAGACATACTACGAAGAGTGCCCATGACAATCCGAGTCGATCGACACGAAGCCACAGTTGTTTGTGGTATACAGGACTCAACCCCCCAAAAACCCCTTCGACACTCGGAAGTAAAACCAAACCAGGAAAGGGACCCTCAACCCCAAATACATATCGAATCATGTCACCAAACAACCAGAAGCGATCAAGTCAACGAAATCTTGGAATGTGGTGATCACAATGAACCCCCACAACCCACCAATGCAGAAGTGGGTGTTGCAACGACAGATAAGGAAGAGGACTCCACTGATCACTCTGACCAGTGGGAACGTGAACTCACCCCCACAGAACGATGGGGCCCCACCATTTTCAACTCAGGAGCAGAGTGGAACAATATAGATATCAATACCGACAACTTACCAGACGATGTGGCTGCCCTTCAGACAGAGATCCCAAAGAGACAATTCCAGACTCCAAAAAGGGTAGGTCGAAAATTCTGGAGCCCGTGGTCGGGGCCCTGGATTGTAGAAAAGAAAATATCTGATGAGACAAACAAAATAACTGACATTCAGAAACAAAGACGTCGGGTTGTTCACCTGAATCGCTTAAAGCCAGATTTCACAGGAAATATCTCTGATGATTCGTTTGTTAAGGACCTTAGACGACTCAAAATGTTGAGAGACAATAAGTCACCAGTGTCTCGCCCAACGCCAGTGGGTGAAGAGCGGGACGTCGATGAAGAAGAGGAGGATGAACTGGATGCTGATTGTCAGGTAGATGAATTAGGACCCTGTTCCCCAATGGACCCAACCCCTAGCCCGGAAGTTAGAATGAATAGAGACGAGCAGCACAAAGGGGGGTTAGAATCTGGTGGGGTGAAATCAGAAATAGGTAAAGCTTCCCCCTGCCCCTATCAATTACGGCAGCAACGCCCCAAAAATTATAGAGACCTCCATTTGGGAAAACTTAATGACCAGTAACCAATAGCTTCTTTAAAAAAAAAAAAAAAAAAAAAAAAAAAAAAAATAAAGAAATAAAATAAAAATATTATGTGTATGTAACTTTGTCAGTATCAGATTCTTGTTTTAAGATCTAGTATGTGTTAGTCTATAGTAAGAAATGTAGGAGGTATAAGGCCATTTTTATTTTACAAATGTATGTAACTTTATAATTGTAAAATTCTTGTTGTAAGGTCTAGTATTGTTTTGTGTATAGCAAGAAATATAGGTGGCATAAGGACATTTTTATTTCACAAATGTATGTATCTGTATAGGTATATATCCATATATGTAACTTTATAATTGTAAAATTCTTGTTGTAAGATCTAGTTGTGTTTTGTGTATAGTAAGAAATATAGATGGTATAAGGACATTTTAATTTCACAAATGTATGTATCTGTATAGGTATATATCCATGTATGTAACTTTATAATTGTAAAATTCTGTTGTAAGGTCTAGTTATGGTTTGTGTATTGCAAGGAACGTAGGTGGTGCAAAAACAGTGAGTGTACTGTGTTAATGTGTAGCCCAGTCGCCTAGATAAACTGTCCGTGCGTGTGATTCGTAGAAGAGCGGAGCAGAAAATAATGGAATGCATTTCCCCTTGTTACAGGGAAATGGCGACCCAAGCCTCAACGGAATCCTGGGATTTGTGGTCGGACCCCAACCCTCCTGTAATCTTCCCGGCCGTGCAGGAGGTGCGCAATGCCTATAAGGCCGCCGTTGATGGACCCACTCGGGCGACTGAGGAGATGCCGGGCGAGGCGTGGCACAAGGAGCGCGAGGCATTGGCCTGGCTGGAGGCCATTGCCACTAACCTGGACTCAATCCGTAGTACCCGGAACCCCAAGGTCCAATCTATGGCCGTGGCAAATGGTGTCCGTTGCACGGCAGAACTGGCAGCTATGTTGCCAGCTTGGCGTCGAGGGCAACTCGAGGCACTGACCCTCAGACAGCAGCTACGGGCAGAGAAGGCGGCACGAAGGGAGGCACAGGAAGAAGTGCGTCGCATGCAGCGGACCCTCAGCGGGAACCATGGTCCCCTATTTCCCCCCGATGTCACTGAATGTCATCCTGAGGTCACGAGTCAGGACCAAGACCTAGGTCTATCCTCCTCCGACAAGAGTGACCAAGAAATCTGCAAGACCCTGCCCCAGATAGCGTGGCCAAATCCCAGAGCTCCTCCTCCACCGAGTCCGAGGACTCTGAGTCGGACTCTTCATCAACGACCGCAACCGCGGAGACCTGCTCAGTGAAGGCGACACCAGACACCCGGAGTAAGGATACGACCTCGGAGCTGATGGCCGGCACCCCCGAGGCACCACCCATGAACCACATTGCCACCCCGCCAATAGTGTCACCACCGAGTCGGCACCACCACGAAGCACCCCCAATGACCCAAACTTTGACTCAGTGCCCCGTTTGCAGGAAGCTGGATCGTCCGCTCCAAACCTTCCGGTGTGGTTCCTGTAAAACCTTTTGGGGACGCCTGAAGAAGAAGTATTTGGAGGGGAAGCCACTCCCCACATGCAACCCAAACCACTCCCTGGGAACAAGCCCCAACGGGTGTATGAGTTGCCGAAGGTTTGAGTACGAGAGGATGTTCCAGCAAATGTACCCTAGACGACCCCTCCAATTGCCGTCCATGATGACAAGTTGCGCCGTCGAGGACGACGGCTTCCGGAGGGAGGAGGGATGTGAGAAGTCACCTCAGGCGACGTCGTGGGGTCAAAAACGCAAAAGAGTTGCGAGATCGCCACCCCCAGAGCGGGCGGGGGAGGCCGAGCATCCTCGGGCATTTCCGCCCGAAGCCGCCACAGAGCCTTCCACCCCTCCCCGAGACCGACCGGAGTTGGCCGAGCGCCCCGGTGAGGTGGGGGGTGAAGCTATTTAATCACGAAGCCACCCCCCCCAGGTCGTCCGAATCCGAGTCCAGAAGTCCAGTCGAGCTTGTACTCAAAGTCGTGTGTTGCCTGGCCCAGTGTTTACGCCACCCACCGTGTTCTCTGTAAACTGTTGTCTGTGAACCGTGTTCCCTGTGTTCTCTCGCAAACAACCATTGTTCCCGCCGCCCCTCTACCAATTCCGCGAAAGCAGAAGAACGAGTGTTCCCCTACAAAAAGACAGAGACTGACAAGTGTTCCCTCCCCCTGATTCGTGAACAATCACTGTTACCTCCACTCCTCCACCAATTCCGCGAAAGCAGAAGAACGAGTGTTCCCCTAATAAGAGACAGAGACTAAGAAGTGTTCCCTCCCCCATCCGTGATCTCAAGCAATTGGAATTCTACGAACTGGTAACAATTATCGATTGCTCTGTGTCTTCTAAATGTTCCTTGCTATAAGACTGAAATTCCATCTCGTTAGAAGTCTGCTAGTAACGTTAATACTTACTTAAACTTAAGGCTACCAATTTTTGTTAACAGCAAACAGTCATTCATTACAAATCTTCTATTGAAATTAAGTACCCTGTAACTTACAAAAGCTTCCCATTTTCATCACGTTAAAGTTCACTGCTGTACAATTACTTTCGTATAATTCATCAATAATATCCTGAACTCGAATTTGGAGTTAAAGTATTTTAATAAACCTTGTGTTCTATGTCTGTGTATTTTAGTCATATCCCGTGATTCCCTACACTGGTAAAATTCATCTAGGTTTTTCTCATGGTCAATACTTAGCATTATTTAACAATCAAACATTTTCTTTAGTCCAAGTCATATCATCCGTTTCTAATAAACTAGGATCAGTTACTTCAAGAAGGTACCAAAGAAACCTGCTTGAAGTGGAGTTGATCCAAAGACTCCTGAGTGTATTTGTAAGTACTGTCGATCGTAGAGAAGCTTCACTTCTCCAATAATCCGGCCCACCGCTTAGCAACACCCTACCAACGATCGACCCCCCTCAATTAATTGAGGGGAAGCTTACAAATGCATACACAGTTCTTAATAGGAGAAGTGAGTTATAACAGCGACGTTAATGATGGCAAAATGGTGACAAAAAAATTTGACGTTCAGCAGAAATTATCTTGTTTCTATCTTATTTCCTTAGTTAAATTTCAATTCATATGTGTGGAACTGTTGTTCAAACATTGCACTCTATATAATACTGTTAAAAAGGTTAAAAAGGAGGTTAATTAAAAATATATATATATATGTGTGTGTGTGTGTCATTCCAGACGATTACTGTCCGTAGAATTGTGCTAGAAACTTCAAACAAATTTTAAAATGTTAAGGACACAAAACGAAAGTTCAAGTTCGTTGGCCAGCATGATCGGATTACATCTTCGGGTTGAAATTTTCAAAAATGTTGTCAAAAATTTCAAAATAGTCTGTTTTTTGCGATTTGTTGTGCGAAATATTTTTTTCAGCGTACTAACATGTGGTATATTTGGAATCAGCGTCGAATTTTCTATAAGAATATGTATCAAGTTTTTCAAAAATTTCAAAGTTGAAAAATCAGTCAAAATTGAAATAATGCCGTTCGCTCAAAACACTCAAAACCTCAAAGTCTCTAACATAATACAGTTTTAACATGGATATGTTTTTGGGCTGGGGGTCATTCTAAAATTTGCGTAACGACACCAAAATTTGTGACGACCCGGCACTTTAGATTATATTACTCTAAGTTATAATACTAATATTGCTTTGTAACCATAATGGAATAATCTTGTGAAAAGAAGGCACTACATTGTTGGTATACAATTGAGTAGTAGGTACCGGTGGGTACCGGTTGGTGGTACGAACTAAATCACTCGCGACGAAGTTGTGGAAACCCATTATAAAACGGAAGTTAGTGAAAAACGTTGTCTATTTCCACGAAAAATAAAGAGTTACAATGTTAAATCGATTTCGACGGTTAGGCCATCATCAGTAACAAACAATAACTCTACTAAGTTATTGTTTGTTACTGATGATGGCCTAACCGTCGAAATCGATTTAACATTGTAACTCTTTATTTTTCGTGGAAATAGACAACGTTTTTCACTAACTTCCGTTTTACGGTTGGTGGTACTGGTAAGCAGTAGGTACTTGACATATCCATGATCTTTTGTTTTTCCCATCAAGGGAGAAATTTTATTACGTTTAATACCAGTTTTATGGTTTACGACGGTTTACTCTACTTATATCTACGCACCAACACACTCGTACAATTGAAAATTCAAGAATGAGCTATCCTTTTCAATCGATTCCTAATGTCCCAGGGAGTCGAAATTTTTTCAGCATACTAACATGTGGTATATTCGGAACCAGCGTAAAATTTCCTATAAGAATTTGTATCAAGTTTTCAAAAATTTCAAAGTTGAAAAATCAGTCAAAAATCGAAATAATGCCGTTCGCTAGTTGTAAAAATCGGTAATATTTGCATGAAACATTGTCCAAATTCCGATTGAACTACTCTTATGGAAGTATCCCTGTATAACCAATCCTAGAACCATGCTGTTTAAAACGTAGGTATAGGTGCTTGTTTAAAAAAAGGCAAGTGACACTTTCCCATAATTTAGGCTGTCAATAGATGCACAGAGAGTACAGTTTGTCTGTCAATTTCTTGCTGTAGGATACTAGATTCGAATGCAACTGACTTTATATCACTCGTAATATAAAGCCTCATCATCGATTGGCTGTGGAAATACGTTTCTTTCATATGACGTCGGTATGTTATTTTATTTTATGTCAAGATTTGATGATGTTATGATAGTATACTGTTAAGATTTCAGCTGCCTTCAATACTGACCACATTGGACAACAAAATGTATGAATATTTACCTACATTTGTCTTTAAATCTACAAGATTAGTTTAATAATAATAAAGTATGAGTGCCTCCTAATTATTTTTAATAATTTGATTCAAATAGTTCAAAAAAAGAAGACCCCTGAATTTTTTCAGATTTTTCGCATAACAAAAACCTACGCCCGTAGCTCGATTTTGGTTTTTGAAATAGGTACGCTTTTTTTACCAATATCAGACTTTTGAATATAACTTTTACAAACTTCTTTGTAAAATTGTGAAACCTCGTTTTTGGGGTAGCGAAACTCGAATATGCAGTCAAAACAACTCGACAGCAACAACTTTTGACAGTTTGGAATCTCAAAATCAAAATCATGCCAAAAAATGACAATTTCTCAAAATTCTTTGTAAAATTATGAAAATTCGAATTCTTCTGTTTTTTGAGTCGGTGAACTCGAATTTGCTGTCAAAAATCAAAATTCTAACAGAAATACGTAAAAGTACGAATTTTCATAATTCTACAATGAATTTTGAGATTTTTCCCCGGGAAGGACACCTCTAAAAGTCCGTAGATAACACCATCAACAAATTTCCGTAGATCAGGTCACACCTGTTGTGGGCTCACCTCTATAAATATAAGAAAATGGTCTTAAAACCCCACGAAACGCGAGAAATTCGTTAATTTAAGTTCTATCAAATCCTTAAGTTAATTAAAACTATGATGATTGTTCCTATAGGGGCCAAGTCGGACTTTTTTCCCCGAGCAGGACACCTATAAAAGTCCGTAGAAAACACCTGTAATAAATTTCCGTAGATTCGGTCACACTTGTGGGCTCACCTCTATAAATATATCAATATGATCATCAAACCCCACGAAATGCGAGAAATTCGTTAATTTAAGTTCTACCAAATTTTTAAGTTAATTAAAAACTCTGAAGGTTGTTCCTGTAGGGGCCAAGTCAGAATTTTTTCCGGTCGACACCTCTAAAAGTCCGTAGAAAACACCAGTAATAAATTCCGTAGATCAGGTCACACCTGTTGTGAGCTCACCTCTATAAATTTACGAAAATGATCTTCAAACCCTACGAAATGCGAGAAATTCGTTAATTTAAGTTCTATCCAATTCTCAAGTTAATTGAAACTCTGATGGTTGTTCCTACAGGGGCCAAGTCCGACTTTTCTCCCGGGCAGGACACCTCTAAAAGTCCGTAGAAAACACCAGTAATAAATTCCGTAGATCAGGTTACTCCTGTTGTGAGCTCACCTGTCTAAATATACAAAAATGATCTTCAAACCCCACGAAATGCGTGAAATTCGTTAATTTAAGTTCTATCAAATCCTTAAGTTAATTAAAACTATGATGATTGTTCCTATAGGGGCCAAGTCGGACTTTTTTCCCCGAGCAGGACACCTCTAAAAGTCCGTAGAAACCACCAGTAAATATTTCCGTAGATTCGGTCACACTTGTGGGCTCACCTCTATAAATATACTAATATGATCATCAAACCCCACGAAATGCAAGAAATTCGTCAATTTAAGTTCTACCAAATTCTTAAGTTAATTAAAAACTGTGAAGGTTGTTCCTGTAGGGGTCAAGTCCGACCTTTTCCCCGGGCAGGACACCTCTAAAAGTCCGTAGAAACCACCAGTAAATATTTCCGTAGATTCGGTCACACTTGTGGGCTCACCTCTATAAATATACTAATATGATCATCAAACCCCACGAAATGCAAGAAATTCGTCAATTTAAGTTCTACCAAATTCTTAAGTTAATTAAAAACTGTGAAGGTTGTTCCTGCAGGTGTCAAGTCCGATTTTTTCCCCAGGCAGGGCACCTCTAAAAGTCCGTAGAAAACACCTGTAATAAATTTCCGTAGATCAGGTCACACCTGTTGTGGGCTCGCCTCTATAAATATACGAAAATGATCTTCAGATCCCACGAAATGCGAGAAATTCGTTTATCTAAGTTCTTATTGGTACCATTTCTGACGTTTTCGTTCCGTAAATCACGCAGACTTCCTTAGAAAGCCCATAGAAAACGTCAGTAAATATTTCCGTAGATCCGGTCACACCTGTTGTGAGATCATCTCCGTAAATATACGAAAATGATCCTGAAAGCCCTCAATGGGGTCAGAAATGCGGGAAATTTGCTGTCACCGTTCTATAGCGATGATTTTAACTCGTTAAATATTGCATACAATGCGAAATTTATTATATTATAATGATTGCAATAGCACGTACACTATAAATTTTCTATAAATCGAATAATTTAATAAAATTAGTAGGAACTACTTTTGTAGGTCTTGTAGCTGTGGCGGAGGGTTACACGGAGTGGGATGGGCTGGCACGGGCGGCCACCTCCCACTTTTGCCGTCAAACGGCGACCCGTTCGATGTATTGAATCGCCCGTAGCGACTAAGCTATCGATGCATTGCAATCGAAAAGTGGTTGAACGTGATTCGAAAATAAATCTCGTCGATCGTCGTTGAAACCGCTCAAATTCGAATTTAAATGTTCCAAACACGCAGCTATAACAAATTTTCCTAATTATTCACATTATATTTAAGTAATTTTTCAAGATTTGAGCTCGAAAATCATCACCTGTCGCATTTGTGATGAAAACGTTCCAGTCATGAAGCATGACCGTATGTGCACATTTTCTATAACACATTTGCGGATCACGCATACGTGGCGTGACGATTTCTGAACTCAAACTGCGTTTCCTGCTTCCCGCCTGACTGAAAGGTCTCAACTCAGTTATTCCGCCTTAGAGTTTAGTCCACCACTCGCCCACTAAAAGTTTTGAAATTTAATTCTGTTTTCCACATTTTTTGACCATCTTCATATCAAGTATGAAGCCATTGCTTATCAAGTTTTGCCTCCTGAGTGCCGATTTTCCTTGTTTTAGCGAATTTTCTTAGAAAATAAAGCTATTGCAATGGCTCCAAAAATTTTAAAATGAAAATTTTCAAAAATTTTCTTCATCGAAATCTGTTTTGAGGCATTCTGAAACGATTCCTGGATTTTAACGCTTTTATATATATATATATATATATGTGTGTGTGTCATTCCAGACGATAACTCTCGATAGAATTGAGATAAAAACTTCGTTCTTTCGCCAAAAAATCAAGCATTTCAAAAGAAAGGATGAGTTCGTTGGACAACACTTTTTGAGCACATAACATTGGTCAAATTTCAAAAAATGTACTTAAAAAATCACTAAAAAAGGAAAAAAACCGCTAAAAATTAACAAATTTCTATTTTTTAGCAGAATGCTACTCGAAAAAAATTAATCGAACATGAACTAGGACATTTAAAAATTTAAGCACAAAATTGTACTGAAAAATGTACTTAAATTACATTAAAATAAGCTAAAAATCGATAGGAACACTTGAAAAAAATTGTAAAAATCCACAAAATCGTTTGTTCATTGGAATATTACTGACAAAAAGTTAGTTTGCTATAAAATGTATATTAAAATTTTTATTTATCCCCAAAGTGCTCTAATTTCAACAGAACTTAACATAAATGTAATACGACCATTTATGAAAATTCGCTCTTACGATCATGCTGCATGACTGGAACTTTTTTATATTCAATTATCAAGATAAAATGTAATAATTACTTCATAAATGATATAATTTGCGAATATAGATCACAGAAGGTCTATTTTACTGGCATGTCATTGTGTACTCAGGCCATCATCTGTTCATAGGTACCTACTTAGGTACGTAGGTACCTGCCTACGAAGTTGCATGTCGCCCAGTTTTGAAAACAATTTCATTCTTGTTTCGATGGCTTATTCTATTTTATTAATTACTCACTGAGTAGGTAATTTTGGTTGGGATCTGTATTTTTGAAGATGACTGATTGGCCAAAATCATCAAAAACTCCTCGCCTATTTGGAAAATCTATGTCTGTGTTACTATCTAAAAAAAAAAAAGTCCAGTCATGCAGCATGACCCCATGAGCGAATTTTTGAAGAAATCTTCGACATTTCAGTCGCTATTGATCGTGTTATTCTTATAGGAAATTTTACGCTGATTCCGAATATACCACATGTTAGAATGCTGAAAAAATTATTTCGCACCACAAATCGCAAAAAAAGGTTATTTTGACATTTTTGACTAGGTACATTTTTGAAAATTTCAACCCGAAGATGTAATCCGATCATGCTGGCCAACGAACTTAAACTTTCGTTTTGTGTCCTTAACATTTTAAAATTTGTTTGAAGTTTCTAGCACAATTCTACGGACAGTTATCGTCTGGAATGACACATACATATATACATACATACATACATAAAAAAATGCGTTAAACTTCAGAGTATGATTCAGAATAGCCTGAAACGGATTTCTGCATAAAAGTTTTTCAAAAATTCACATTCTACAAATTTTGAGGCGAGAGCAATAGCTTAATTTTCTTCAAAAATTCGCTAAAATGGTCCCGCCTGGTGGAGTAGGTGTACAGGTAAAATCCGTACTGAACGTGTTAATTACCTATCGCACTTAATTATATTATGTTAAAGTGTATCAAAATTTGAGTAACTACGAAGAAATTGTTGAACACAAATTTTATGGCAAAAAACTCCAAGTAAATAAAATTCGGAGGTTCAAAAGAGATTATGGATTTATATAACTTGTTTGTAAATTAGGGAGACCCGATTTTTCAGTATAATTTTGTGCAGCAATTTTTCAATGTCCTAGTTGATCGTAGGAAATTTTGATTTGACTAAAATTCTGCTGAAAATTATAGATTTAACAATTTATGACCGTATTTAGCCATTTTTAGTGATTTTTTAAGGACTTTTTTTTTGGAATTTGACCAAATTGATGCACTCAAAAAGTGCTGGCAAATTAATTCGTCCTTTCATGTGGAAAGATCGATTTTTAGGCGCAACCCTAAGGAAAGTTATCGTCTGGAAGGACACACACACATTCACACGCCGTATTTTTAGGGAGTTATCAACTGGGAATACACCGTATAAATACATATTATATACACACACAACTTCAAAATCTAGAATTTTGAAGATTAACTTTAACCTTACTGTAGTGGATTTATATACATTTTACTCTTTAAATACTAACTTTAAACTTTAATTACTTTAAACTTTTGAAGATTAGCTATAAAATTTAGAATCCCACTTTGAAAATTTCGAAGCCATCTAAATAGCCTATTTTTCTTTGAAAATTCGCTAAAAATGTACTTACTTAAATTTCATTAAAATATTCTTTAACGAATCTATTAAAAAATTAAAAATCCGATTGAAAAATTAATAATCCATTTATTATTCTGTTCCCCCCCCCCCCCCCCATGCAATCGATGGGTAACGATTTCTCTGTAGGTAGGTAGTACATTTAAAGTGCTCAAACTTCAAAACAATTAACATAAAAATATATTTAAAAAATTATAATGATTAATTCATGCAGCATGATCGTATGATCGAATTTTCGTAAATAATCGCACTTGAAAATCTGATCATTTTGAGTAAAGAGGAATTGTTAACTGCCAATTTTATGTCAGAAGAAAACTTGTTCTAATAATATTGTTTGAGTCAAAAGAATATGTTGGATTGTTAGTTTTTTCAGCTTGGTCTATTTTTAGCAAAACTAATGAAATCCAGTACATTTTTCAGCATAAATTTGTGCTTACATCTTTTAATGTTGTAGTTCATCTTTGACTCCAATTCTGCTGAATAAATTATAACAATTTTTAGCCGTTTTTACCAATTTTTAGCGATTTTTTTTCAGCATATTTTTTGTAATTGGACCGATTTAATGGGCTCAAAAAATGCAAGCCTACGATTTCAATGGAGAGAATTCGTAAAAAGTTTGATTTAAAAAAATTTTGGAGCCATTGCAATAGCTTCATTTTTTGCAAAATTTCGATAAAACAGAATATTAGATATTTAAATTATTATATCATTGATATTATAATGTTATTGATAATTTTAAAATAAATAAATGAATTAATACAAAAAAAAATTGCTCCTATAAATGACTCCAATATTGTTTTGAAGGAGTTTAAGGATATGTTTTGAAAGTAACCGACGATCCACGTATGGGTGCCCCATAATCGAACGCTCCTTCGACTCCCATCGATGTTACTGTTTCGAATTTATCGACCGACACGCCTTCGTCCTCGATTCTAACAGACGGAAACCTGTAATAAAAAAAAAACAACAAAAATCTCCCAGTTTTGTTTGGTGCGTTTCGGGATTGTGGAAGTGTCTTTAAAACCGACGAATTTACTGATCGTGTTGCGGTTTAAAATTCGATAAACGGCAAAGCGAAATACGAAACGAAATTTTGCGGTTTATTTCGGTGAGAATTGTGGATTACTACGAGAAATAGGTGAGTTTCTTTCGATAGTTTTATGAAGGTGAAACATAACCCCTAAGGCCACAACGCCAAACCCATTTCCAACGGCTGTTTTTGAGGTGATATCAGGATTTACCGTTGTTTGCATTGTAGGCTGTGCAAATGAGTAGATCTTTCGTTAAATTGTCAACGTTGAAATCGTATTTTAGATGTAGATTTCTTTGGGAATGTTACGGAATTCATTCTTTCTTGTTTCTATCATATAAAGGTGATTTGTATGTACCTATTTCTGTACATAATGTACCTATCTAGATTGTTTCTTGATTTATTAACGCAGAAATTGTCTTTTAACTTGTTGGTTCTGACCAGAAATACTCAGATTCCACTCTATCAGTCCCTGTTTGAAATTATCTCTCATAATAGGTACCTATGGACAGAGTTGTGGCTGGGTGTTGTATGTAGGTCTTCAGGTATGCAGGTAGTGGCAATACGTCAACCTAGGATACGTTTACCGAGGATATTTGGTCGAAAATCGGCTAATTCGGCCACATAACGATAGAATTCAGGTCTTAACCGAGCTCCCACCTCCGCACAACCATACTTCCTTACATAGTTTCCTTGGTTTTGCATCATATTTTCGGCAATTCATTCCAAAATTTTCCCAAGTTTGTGCCCCGTAACAGGATGACTTAGACCAGGTCCCATTTACGTGGACCTCTGAACACGAAAAAATCCGCCAATACATAATAAAACAATCAACTTCCGATCCTGCCATTACAATTTTTAATCTTACTCTGGACAGACCTACAAATTTGATCTTTCGTTTAAGTGTCAACGTTGAAATCGTCTTTTAGATGTAGATTTCATTGGGAATGTTACAGAATTCGACCCTACCATTCTGTCTTGTTCCTATCATATACAGGTGATTTGTAGGTACCTATTTCTGTACGTAGTGGACCTTTCAAGATCTTTTGTTGGATTTTTAACGCAGAAATTGTCTTTAACATGATGATTTTCACTAGAATTGCTCGGATTTCTCTCCCTGTTTGAAATTATCTCTCATAATAGGTACCTATGTACAGGGTTGTGCTAGGTGTTGTATGTAGGTCTACAGGTATTGTATTCAATTTAAACGTCCCTACCTACGTAGATCTTTCGTTAAATTTTAAAAATCCGATATGTCTACGTTTATCACTTCAGATTGTGCGCATCTCTACAAAAAAGTTTTGAATATTTCTCAATTTAATAACAAATTGAACCCAGCAAATCAAACCATACCTACTTATAAGGTCATAACTAAGAGGTTCAACCTGCAGACAATGTGCGTTTCTCCACACAAATTTTCACATCTACTCCGTTTTAACATAATTTTGACGTCAGCAATACCTCCTAATACAACAGGTTATCACTGAGATGTTCAAGGAGGACCCCAAAAAGCTTATATTTAAACATGAACCAATCAATAATAAGCTCTGATGAGGCCACAAGACGGCGAAAGCGTTCAGCTAACGAATAAACCACATTAATTGAGAAGCCTATGAAAAATTCTGTACCCTCAAACACCTAACCCCACGAAGGGCAAGGCAAAAATCCCATAACTAGTATGTAGGTAGTGGCAATTTATATGTACCTCTCTCCATAGATCTTTCGATAAATTTCAAAAGTCCAATATGTGTCTAGATGTAGATTTTATGTGGAATTTCATAGATCTAACTCTACCATTCCTAGTTTTGGTTTGTTCCTTCATTTAGGTACGTCTACTTAGTGTTCTGGTAGCCACTTCTAGTTAGATGTACCTAAGGTAGTGGGAATTCGCAGAATTTTCGTTAAATTGTCAACGTTGGATTGGCCTCCTACATGTTGGTTTTATCGTAGGTTTGGTGTGTTGTGGGTAGAGAAATTGTTATAGGCTTCTCAAATAATATGTTTTAATCATAGGCTGAACGCTTTCGCCCATCATTTGGCCTCTTCAGAGCTGCAATTATTTTTACATACTTATGCAATTTAGTCATAGCTAATCTAATAAGTACTTATTAATGATTTGGGTTTTAGTGTACATATTTACCTTATTATTGATTGGTGAAATGTATCATGTTTAAATATAAGTTTTTTGGGGTCCTCGTTGAACATCTCAGTCATAACCTGTTGATCATTAGTAGTGTTTAGTTATGCATGATTCGATAATATTTATTGTTAAGTTTATTGTTTGGTATTCTTACCAGTTATAGTTGATGTTGCTTGCGTCAATTATGTTAAAAACGGGGGAAATGTGAAAATTTCTGTGGAAAGACACACATTGTCTGATAGTTGAACCTCTTAGTCTTGGACCTGTTAAGGCAGTCCAAATCATTAATAAGTACCTATTAGATTAGCTATGACTAAGTTGCATAAGTATGTAAAAATAATTGAAGCTCTGATGAGGCTAAATGATGGCGAAAGCGCTCAGCCTGTGATTAAACCACATCATCTGAGAAACCTATAAAATTTTCTCTACCCTCAACGCATCAAAACTAAGAAGGACAAGGCGAAAATCCAGAATTAATAGGTTGGTTTTATCCGTAATATTCCAGAATTCAGCCTACCAATGTTTTGGGCATTTCTTTCACATTTTTTAATGAAATATTGGGTAGGAATTATTCCTAAGTGTGTAGGTAGTGGCAATACGTACCTCCCTACATAGATCTTTCGGTAAATTGTCAACGTTGAAATCGTCTTTTAGATGTAGATTTCATTGGGAATGTTACAGAATTCATTCTGTCTTGTTTCTATCATATACAGGTGATTTGTACGTGGCTATTTCGGTACGTAGTGGACCTTTCAAGATCTTTTGTTGGATTTTTAACGCAGAAATTGTCTTCAACATGATGATTTTCACTAGAATTGCTCGGATTTCACTCCCTTTTAGAAATTATCTCTCATAATAGGCCCCTATGTACAGGGTTGAGCTAGGTGTTGTATGTAGGTCTACAGGTATTGTAGGCAATTTATACGTCCCTACCTACATAGATCTTCCGTTAAATTTTAAAAATCCGATATGTCTATGTTTATCACTTCAGATTGTGCACATCTCTACAAACAATTTTGAATATTTCTCAATTTAATAACAAATTGAACCCAGCAAATCAAACCATACCTACTTATAAGGTCATAATCATAACTAAGAGGTTCAACCTGCAGACAATGTGTGTTTCTCCCCACAAATTTTCACATCTACTCCGTTTTAACATAATTGACGTCCGCAACACCTCCAAATACAACAGGTTATCACTGAGATGTTGAAGAGGACCCAAAAAGCTTATATGTGTACCTACCTGCATAGATCTTTCGCTAAATTTTGAAAATCCAATACGTCTAGATGTAGATTTTATGGGGAATTTCATAGATCTCACTCTACCATTCCTAGTTTGGTTTGTTCCTGCATTTAGGTACGTCTACTTAGTGCTCTGGTAGGCACCATTTCCAGATCTTTCCCTAAATTGTCAACGTTGGATTGGCCTCCTACATGTTGGTTTTATCCATTATATTCCAGAATTTAGCCTACTAATGTTTTGGGCATTTCTTTCATATTATGTAGGTGAAATTATTCGGTAGGTACCTAAGTGTGCAGGTAGTGACAATACGTACCTCCCTACATAGATCTTTCGGGAAAGTGTCAACTTTAAAATCGTCTTTTAGATGTAGATTTCATTGGGAACGTTACAGAATTCGACCCTACCAGTCTGTCTTGTTTCTAACACATACAGGTGATTTGTAGGTACCTATTTCGGTACGTAGTGGACCTTTCAAGATCGTTACTTGAATTTTTAACGCAGAAATTGTCTTTCAACATGATGATTTTCACTAGAATTGCTCAGGTTTCTCTCCCTGTTTGAAATTATCTCTCATAATAGGTGCCTACAGGGTTGTACTAGGTGTTGTCTGTAGGTATGCAGGTAGTGGCAATTCATATATACACCTCCCTACATAGATTGTAACGGCCTCGGCAGTTATTTATATAACTACCTACTCTATGATTGTCACCTGGAGACTGGATAACAATAATAAGGATAGACGTGTAAATAAAGGCAGTAAAAGCTAGGTTTTTAAGCTTGAAACGGGTTATTTTCATTTCTAGAATTTAAGTCCCCTATATTAATGGTGCAGATGGCTGTTTATTAATAACATGACGAACCTCGTTCATCTTCGAATCAGTAAAACTGATGGTACGTTTTTTTAATAGACAGTTTCTATCTGGAATCCGATGGGGAATGGGTTTCTGTAGATCCTGAATTGTGTGAACTGCATCACGATTCTCTCCTTCATAGCTTAACAGAAGTATCAGATGCTTTGTTAACTGAGTTCAAATATCGGTCTTTATGTTTGAATGTATCGGAAGAGGTTGTGGTGTACTTGCGTAGTTTAGGCAGTTCGATTTGGAGGCAAGCAACTTTAACCCAAGAAATGGGTTATTTTAATTTCTAGAATATAAGTCCCCTATCTTTCGCTAAATTTCAAAATCCAATATGTCTAGATGTAGATTTTATGGGGAATTTCATAGATCTCACTCTACCATTCCGAGGTTTGGTATGTTCTCTACTAGGTTCCATGTATCCTGTCTTCGAATTCTTGTTTCAATGATTGGAAAACGTGGGTTTTGGAGTAGGATTATTGCAGTGTAGTTTTTGCTGGACTTGTATTCTATTGATTATACGAACTGATGACATTTTGAATAAAAAGATTAACAGCCTACAATTTAACTTAATATTACAGGTACCTATTTCTGTACGTAGTGGACCTTTCAAGATCTTTTGTCGGATTTTTAACGCAGAAATTGTCTTTAACACGATGATTTTTACTAGAATTGCTCGGATTTCACTCCCTGTTTGAAATTATCTCTCATAATAGGTAAGTACCTATGTACAGGGTTGTGCTAGGTGTTGTATGTAGGTCTACAGGTATGCAGGTAGTGGCAATACGTACCAACTTCCATAGATCTTTCGTTAAATTTTAAAAATCCAATTTGTCTAGATGTAGATTTTATGGGGAATTTCATAGATCTCACTCTACCATTCCTAGTTTGGTTTGTTCCTGCATTTAGGTACGTCTACTTAGTGCTCTGGTAGGCACCATTTCCAGATCTTTCGTTAAATCGTCAGCGTTGTCAAACGTTACCTTAAAGGTAGACTTCTGTTCTTGTACTGAAGTAGGATTGGGAACACCAATAGCTTTTTCGTATGTTTCTTGTGCTCTTAGTGCCACTGGGAATTGCCTCCAGTTTGCAAAATGCTGAGCGTCGCTTTGCTCTACATTTTCTGAAAGGCAGTTTGCACAATGAGGAAGGAATTTCGGATTCTTTGGTTTGGTGCATGTCTTAGTTTCATGATTTTTCCCGCAGTTTACACATTTAGGTTCTTTGCCACAGAAATTCTTGGTATGTCCAAATTGTTGGCAATTTTTACATTGCACAATCAGTTTTGATGATCTGACGGTTTCAACTCTAATGTTATAAAGTTGATCGAGTTCGGTGAGAGTATAGATTTTGTTAATGTCTATTTTTTGTGGGCATTCAACAAGACACATACCTACTCAGTTTTTCTTTAGTTTTTCTATCTAGGTTTTTGGTTACACGGACATTGTGTATTTCTAGAGTGAATTCAAGGGATGATTTTACGTCTTGTTCACTCATTTCTGGTGGAATACCGTTGATAATTTACTCTGATGTTTCTATCCTGCTTATTTTCGTAGGTAAAATGTGTATTAGTGGCCGTTAGCAATGAAGAGAGCTTCCGAAATTCGTCAGAGGTGTCAACATCACACATATGTATATTGTCAACGTTGAAATCGTCTTTTAGATGTAGATTTCATTGGGAATATTACAGAATTGAGCCTGTCTTGTTCCTATCATATACAGGCAAGTAGGTACATTTTTCTGTACGTAGTGGACCTTTCAAGATGTTTTGTACGAAATTGTCTTTAAAATGAAGATTTTCTCTAGAATTGCACAGATTTCTCTCCCTGTTTGAAATTATCTCCCATAATAGGTAGGTACATGTGTACAGGGTTGTGCGAGGTGTTGTATGTATGTAGGTCTACAGGTGTGTAGGTAGTGGCAATTTATGTGTACCTCCCTACATAGACGTAAGTTAAATTCTAAAAGTTTCGTTTGTCTAGATGTAGATTTTATGGGGAATTTCATAGATCTCACTCTACCATTCCTAGTTTGGTTTGTTCCTGCATTTAGGTACGTCTACTTAGTGCTCTGGTAGGCACCAATTTCCAGATCTTTCCCTAAATTGTCAACGTTGGATTGGCCTCCTACATGTTGGTTTTATCCATTATATTCCAGAATTTAGCCTACTAATGTTTGGAGCCGACCGGTTAGAGGTAGAGCCGCCAATTCGAACGGATTGAGTCCTATCAGAGAAAAAAGAAGTGACTAGCTTACAGGTCGATGTTGTGAATTTAAAGGTGTTCAGCAGTTTTAGGAAGGTGTTGAAACGGATAGACCCTAACGCGTCACTGAAATCCAGTAGGACTGAGACGGTGACTTGCTCCCTATGAAAGCTTTCTAAGATATCTTCTGAAACACGCACTAACGCAGTCATACAACTATAGACACGCCTGAATCCAGACTGATAAGGACTGAGTAGACTGTTTCCATTATTGTATAGCGTGATTTGATCGTAAAGGATGGTTTCATAAAACTTTACAGGGAATGCAGAGCAAAGTTATGGGCCTAAATTCATCAATCGAGGAAGGATGATTAGTTTTACCGATTGGAACCATAATGCCATGTTTCCATTGCAGAGGGGATTTGGAGGTTGTAATGCAGGAATTACATAATAAACATTAAATATTTGAGAATGAGAGGGAACAAGAGAGCAAGAAATTTCAAGGGGGCAAATCATCAGATCCTGGTGTTGAGGACTTGGGAGAAAAGAATGCAATGCTAACGTCAGCCTCCTGAACACATTTGAAAGGAAATCCGTCAGTGATTGGATCATCAGGAAGTAGCAGCATAGGCGCTGATGCTGGTTGCTTCTTTAAAAATGATTAAAGTCGTCAGGGGAGTGTAGACGTACATCAACCTGTTCCTTAGCTTCAAGTCCAAGGCTGTCAATATTTTTCCAAATAGTCTGCATATTATTGGAAGTGGGATCAAGTTTATATTGAATAGCACTCTTTTTTGGCACGTCTAATTAAAGCTTTGGTTTTGTTCCTTAACTTCTTGTAAGCTGTTTCGTGGATGGGTGATTTCGTTAATTTCCAGAGGCGATACATGGCATCCCACTTCATTATTTCGGTACGAGTGGACCTTTTAAGATCTTTTGTTGGATTTTTAACGCAGAAATTGTCTTTAATATTATGATTTTCACAAGAATCGCTCAGATTTTACTCTATCAGTCCGTGTTTACAATTATCTCTCATAATAGGTACCTATGTACAGGGTGGTGCTAGGTGTTGTATGTAGGTCTGCAGGTAATGCAGGTAGTGCTAATTCGTATGTACCTACCTATATAGATCTTTCGTTAAATTTCAAAAGTCCAATTTGCCTAGACGTAGATTTTATGGGGAATTTCATAGCTATCCCACTCTACCATTCCGAGTTTTGGTTTGTTCCTTCATTCAGGTACCTACGTCTACTTAGTATTCTGGTAGGCACCATTTCTAGATCTTTCGTTAAATTGTCAACGTTGAAATCGTATTTTAGATGTAGATTTCTTTGGGAATGTTACGGAATTCAGCCCTACCACTCTGTCTTGTTTTTATCATATTTATGAAATTTGTAGGTACCTATTTCTGTACGTAGTGGACCTTTCAAGATCTTTTGTTGGATTTTTAACGCAGAAATAGTCTTTTAACATGATGATTTTCACTAGAATTGCTCAGATTTCTCTCCCTGTTTGAAATTATCTCTCATAATAGGTGCCTATGTACGGGGTTGTGCTGGGTGTTATTTGTAGGTCTACAGGTATGCAGGTAGTGGCAATTTATATGTACCTCCCTACATAGATCTTTCGTTAAATTTCAAAAGTCCAATTTGCCTAGACGTAGATTTTATGGGGAATTTCATAGCTATCCCACTCTACCATTCCGAGTTTTGGTAGTTACCTACTTCTAGTCTTCTAGATAGATTAAAACAGGGGAAATTGTAGATCTTTCGTTAAATTGTCAACGTTGAAATCGTCTTTTAGATGTAGATTTCAATGGGAACGTTACAGAATTCTGCCTTCCATTCTGTCTTGTACCTATCATATATATACATGAAATTTGTAAGTAGGTATCTATTTCTGTACGTAGTGAACCTTTCAAGATCTTTTGTTGGATTTTTAACGCAGAAATAGTCTTTTAACATGATGATTTTCACTAGAATTGCTCAGATTTCTCTCCCTGTTTGAAACTATCTCTCATAATAGGTACCTAAGTACAGTGTTGTGCTAAGTGTTGTATGTAGGTCTACAGGTGTGCAGGTAGTGGCAATTTATATGTATAATTGTCAGTTTCTGGGTGAATAGAATAACGACGACAGACCGTGGTTTCTCCCTAAAGAAAACATTTATTGATTAGAATCACATGTTGACTAGGTATCACCTTCATGAATATTCCAAAAGATTTCTTCTTACCTTAAAGAAAATCGGGTTTTTATAGTAGTTTCTTCTGTAAGTTCAACGCGCAAATTACAAATACGAACAAATTGAAAGAATTAAACTTTACATAGTATTTAGCTACCGTTGTCAACGCAACGTTGTTACGAAACGAAATAACAAACAATCAAAAGTAGGTCCTTCACTTTTACATAATGTACCTCCCTACATAGATCTTTCGGTAAATTTCAAAAGTTCAATATGTCTAGATGTAGATTTTATGGGGAATTTCATAGATCTCACTCTACCATTCCTAGTTTGGTTTGTTCCTGCATTTAGGTACGTCTACTTAGTGCTCTGGTAGGCACCATTTCCAGATCTTTCCCTAAATTGTCAACGTTGGATTGGCCTCCTACATGTTGGTTTTATCCATTATATTCCAGAATTCAGCCGTAAGTCATTTAAACAAGACTCCACATTTCAACGGGCCAATTTCCCTCACCTTAACCCTCCTGAGAAAGTAGGGTTTTTGTTCCCAAATGAGGCAATAAAAGAGATTTAAATCATTTCATTAGAACATGGAACGAAGAACAATATGCTAACCTATCAAGAGATTCAAGTGATGCATAAGTCGACCCGGATATCTTGGACACATGACTATTCCAAGACAAGGTCGAATTAATCTTCAAACCCAAACTTTTGACTACCTTAGAATAAGCAATTATGACGCCATTAATAAAGATGGGAGGAGTATCGTGAGGCTCCAAGTCCTTTTTGAATATAATTATAGACTGGCACTTCCTCGGATTAAGAACCAAACCATTTGCACTGCACCACTGGTGGATCTCGTCCAGGTCCAAGTTGATATTCTTTACAGCCTGTGATAGAGAGATGTTGTCTATAAGACTATGTTGATAAATTTGACAGTCATCAGCATATAAATTATATTTTGAGAAAGTCAGGGCTGAAGGTAAATTATTAATAAAAACTGTCGTTAAATTGTCAACGTTGAAATCGTATTTTAGATGTAGATTTCTTTGGGAATGTTACGGAATTCATTCTGTCTTGTTTCTATCATATACAGGCAGTTTGTAGGTACCTATTTTTGTCCGTAGTGGACCTTTCAACATCTTTTGTTGAATTATTAGCGCAGAAATTGTCTTGAACATGATGTTTTTCGCTAGAAATGCTCGGATTTATCTCCCTGTTTGAAATTGTCTCTCATAATAGGCCCCTATGTACAGGGTGGTGCTAGGTGTTGTATGTAGGTCTACAGGTATGTAGGTAATGGCAATACGTACCTACCTAAATATCTTTCGTTAAATTGTCAACGTTGAAATCGTCTTTAGATGTAGATTTCATTGGGAATGTTACAGAATTCAGCTTACCAGTCTGTTTTCTTTCTATCATATACAGGCAGTTTGTAGGTACCTATTTTTGTCCGTAGTGGACCTTTCAACATCTTTTGTTGAATTATTAGCGCAGAAATTGTCTTGAACATGATGTTTTTCGCTAGAAATGCTCGGATTTATCTCCCTGTTTGAAATTGTCTCTCATAATAGGTACCTATGTACAGGGTTGTGCTTGGTGTTGTATGTAGGTCTACAGGTATGCAGGTAGTGGCAATTTATACGTACCTCCCTACATAGATCTTTCGTTAAATTTCAAAAGTCCAATTTGTCTAGATGTAGATTTTATGGGGAATTTCATAGATCTCACTCTACCATTCCGAGTTTTGGTAGTTACCTACTTCTAGTCTTCTAGATAGATTAAAACAGGGGAAATTGTAGATCTTTCGTTAAATTGTCAACGTTGAAATCGTCTTTTAGATGTAGATTTCAATGGGAACGTTACAGAATTCTGCCTTCCATTCTGTCTTGTACCTATCATATACCTACATGAAATTTGTAGTTACTTATTTCTGTACGTAGTGGACCTTTCTAGATCTCTTGTTGGATTTTTAACGCAGAAATTGTCTTCAACATGATGATTTTCACTAGAATTGCTCGGATTTCACTCCCTTTTAGAAATTATCTCTCATAATAGGCCCCTATGTACAGGGTTGAGCTAGGTGTTGTATGTAGGTCTACAGGTGTGCAGGTAGTGGCAATTTATATGTATAATTGTCAGTTTCTGGGTGAATAGAATAACGACGACAGACCGTGGTTTCTCCCTAAAGAAAACATTTATTGATTAGAATCACATGTTGACTAGGTATCACCTTCATGAATATTCCAAAAGATTTCTTCTTACCTTAAAGAAAATCGGGTTTTTATAGTAGTTTCTTCTGTAAGTTCAACGCGCAAATTACAAATACGAACAAATTGAAAGAATTAAACTTTACATAGTATTTAGCTACCGTTGTCAACGCAACGTTGTTACGAAACGAAATAACAAACAAACAATGAAAAGTGGAGTAGGTCCTTCACTTTTACATATATGTCCCTTCCTACATTGATCTTTCGTTAAATTTCAAAAGTCCAATTTGTCTAGATGTAGATTTTATGGGGAATTCCATAGATCTCACTCTACCATTCCTAGTTTTGGTTTGTTCCTTCATTTAGGTACGTCTACTTACTGTTCTGGTAGGTACCATTTCTAGATCTTTCGTTAAATCGTCAGCGTTGAATTGATTAGCTTCCTACATGTTGGTTTTTATCGATTATACTCCAGAATTCAGCCTACCAATGTTTTGGGCATTTATTTCATATTATATAGGTGTAATTGTTCGGGGTAGGTACCTAAGTGTGTAGGTAGTGGCAATACTTACCTACCTACATAGATCTTTCGTTAGAATCGTCTTTTAGATCTTGATTTCTAGATCCTAATTCAAGTTAATAGATAATGGAAATCAAAATATATGTTATATTTGCGTCAAACAAAATTCGTTTTTGACAATAAGGGTTGAATCAGGGTTCATATTCCTGGAAAATCCCGCGGGGGGCTGGACTGAAGTTTTTGACTGGGCGAAAACTTTAGTGCTACCCCTCAACTTTTTCAAACTACAATTAAATAATGTAAATGTATTTTTGGATGTTTCAAATATCAACGACGAAACAGAGGGGAGTCTAGCGATTTCAAATCATATTTTTAAAGTTAAAAAAACGATGGTTTGAAGTGTAGAAATCTCGTTTTGAGAATGGGGGACTGGACTGAAGTACATCCAAATAAAATAAAATAGAATAAATGAATAAATAAAACAATTCTTCCGTCCGCTGTACCTACCTCAGGCATTCTAGCCATTAGGCATTCCGTCTATATTCGTGCGAATTCTGTGGGAACGGCGAACTCCCCCAAGGTCGTGTGACTCTGGAGGAAACGGACGATTTTTCCGAGGGAAAGACTTCAAGAGCAGGAAAGACAACCGCGTTTTATTCGCAGGATCATAAAACAAAAGAAAACCAAATTAGCGGCGATCTGGTGGGCGCCCGTGAGAACGCTTTTTTCAAATAATATATTATTGAAGATCTCAGCCACAATGGGCTGCCCCGTCCAACTGTCGATGCCCTGAGCTGTCAACAGGTTTAAAGGACTAAAGCAGGGTGTCTACAGGTCACGGATTCCCGGGAAGTCCCGGAAAAGTCACAGATTTAATAGTAGGGCACGGATATTTCCGAAAGTCACGGATTTTAATATAGAAGTCACCGATTTTTATGGCGTTGGTAACCAAATAATCATAATATAATGCCAGTACCGGGATTCACAAAACATACGAAAGAATCAATTGAGATTTTTGAATCTATATATTACTGACAGATGCAAGCGTCGGCAACGTAGACAGAAGCAAATGCGACTAATGCAGTTTCTCCAGTATATTTTTACATAGACCTATAAACATATTGAACATTTGCATATATTCTGTAAATAAATTTTTGTTCAAGACTTCCATAACTTATTCTTAGTAGTAAGTTGTAATAAAAATAGAATATGATGATGTGGGCCTAATTGCACTAATCACTCTTGCAGAATTTCAAAACTAAGGTAAGAATTGTTTTTAAAGTCTATAATATTAAATATTTTGTACATTGTATTTTACTAAAATTCTGTAAGCAGTCCTCGACTTCTGTACTTCTAAGTAAACTTGAATCAATAAAAAAGTTATGAAGATCTGATTTTATATAGGCTACTCATGATTACAGTAGGTCTACTGGTAAGTGTTTCGGTAGGTACGCTATTCATAACGAAATTAAGGCCTATACAAGGTCACCGATTTTTAAAATTTAGAACCCCAAAAGTCCCCGATTTTTATTTTACAGAACTTGTAGACACCCGGTATAAAACTATAAAAATTAAGAAGGAAGCTATATTGCCCACCCAACCTGCCAGACGTTTTTTTTTCCTAACAGCTGTCGATGCCCTGAGCTGTCAACAGGGTTGACAGGGGCCTTTTTCATAAAGCAACAAGTTGAAGTTGTTATACATTAATTAAGCATTGCTTAATTAAGCATTATTAGTATTATTAAGCATTGCTTGATTAAGCATTATTAATTAAGCATTGCTTAATTAAGCATTATTAGTATTATTAAGCATTGCTTGATTGGTATTAAATGGCTTTGCCAAGATGGCGTCACTGTGCTTGTGCCTAGCTGATGGTGTCTTTGTTCTTAATAAATAGTTTGGGTCTTTTCTGTGTACTAGTGCATTATAGGGCCGGAAGGTTCGATTATTGAGATAATCGAAATATGCGATTATGATTGTGCTCCGTTCGAGGTTTCGTCCTTTTCCCGGACGCCGGCCATATTTGCTTTACGGACAGTCGTTTTTCTAGTTGTCGTGTTAAGTGTAGTTTTCTCGTCGAATCATGGATTTTATATCTTTCAAATCTCTCGTGCGCGATGTCAATAGTGAATCCACTGCAGCTCAGTTTTTGCTAAAAGTCCGCGTCATACCAACCGAAGTGTTGTGCACGAGCAACCACAAAATGCGGTTGGTTATGGTCGCAAGCTCGCATCTCAAAAATACATAACATCAAGTAGTCAATCCCTTAGTAAAAATCCAGATTAGTTGGACATGTAGGTCAGAATGATGTGTATAGTTTAGTAGTCTGGATGCTCGCAAGCTCGCATCTCAAAAATACATAACATCAAGTAATCAATCCCTTAGTAAAAATACAGATTAGTTGGACATACAGGTCAGAATGAATGAATAGTAGAGAATTAACGGAAATATGCGGGGATGTAACAGAAAAGGCCCAATAGTTTTATTATTTAAATGATTTATGTACATTACTACATGCCCCATACCCGGGCATATAATAAAGTTAACATGGTGTCAGAATTTTATTTGAAAGAATCCAACGACTTCGATAAACGTAAACGTTTCCTGTTGTCCAGTTATAAATGTCGGACGCTATCGCCGCAACACGTGACTCTGGATTTGACGAAGTATCAAGTCAAACAATAATTACTAATAAACAACACGTAATTTCTCTAAAAAATTGTCAAAATAATTATAAGAATCATTTTGATACAAGATCTCAAGCCTTAAAGAGTTTAAAAATGAGTCAAGAAGTGCATTTCAAGAAAACTCCCGTCACTCATTGGCAACCAGCCAAAATCGTAGGATTTTCGGGCTCTTGTACTTTTATTGTTTGAGAAAGGTGGAATTCTGATGACCTCCACCCGAAATTCGCTTTAAAACGTCAAAAAAATGACCCCATAGTTTTTTCAGATTTTTTGCGTAACTCGATTTTGGTTTTTGAAATACGCTATTTTTGCCATTATCAGATTTTTGAGTATAAATTCTACAAAATTCATTGTAAAATTGTGAAACATTGTATACTTACGTTTTTGGGGTCGCTGAACTCGAATATGTAGTCAAAACAAGTCAACCGCAACAACTTTTGATAGTTTTGAATCTCAAAATCATGCCAAAAAATGACAATTTTTAAAAATTTGTTGTAAAATCATGAAAATACGCATTCTTGTTTTTTGAGTCGCTGAACTCGAATTTGCTTTTTTTGTTGAATTTAATGACAATTCTAACAGAAATACGTAAAAATACAAATTTTCATAATTTTACAATGAATTTTGAAAAAATTGTCATTCTTTGACATGATTTTGACGATTTTGAGATCCAAACTTTCAAAAGTTGTTGCTGTCGACTTGTTTTCACTGCATATTCGAGTTCAGCGCCCCCAAAAACGTAAGTATACGAAGTTTCACAATTTTACAAAGAAGTTTGTAAAAGTTGTATTCAAAAGTCTGATATTGGTAAGAAAAGCGCATTTCAAAAAATCTGAACAAATTCTGGGGTCGTTTTTTTGAAATTTTAAACCAAATTTCGGGTGGAGGTCATAAAAATTCCACCTTTCTCAAAATAGCGGGCACACTACTGCCCACCCAACTTGGCAGACGTTTTTAAATTTCATTAAAATGTGCTACAAAATCGATAAAAATGTAAAAAATTCTAGAAATTCAATATCTTTGTTCAAATAATAGAATGTTATTTAGAACAAAATTTTCAGCAATAAAATTGATAGTTAACAATTTTTTGCAGACAATATGACGAATTTGAGCAATAAAATTAATAGTTAACATTTATTTTGCAGACAGTAAATTTCAAATTGAGCGTTGCTAAGTGATGGGAGGCCGAAAATCATAATGTGAATATCGTAAACGTTAGCGTCTAAGACGTCCAGAATAATTAAAATTGATTTAGCGATGCAAAATAGTCAATTTTTACCGAGTTGTGTCACAACAATCACATGTGAACTCTGACATGTCTTGAATAGTGGTGGCAGGAAATCATAAAAGTTCCAGTCATGCAGCATGATCATATGAGCGAATTTTCGTAAATTATCGTATTGTATAATGTTGAATTGTTTTGAGATTTGAGCTTTTTGAGTGTAAGGTTATTGTTAATAATTAATTTTATGGGGGAAATCGTATTCTAAATAATAATCTCCTATTCAAATAGAGATCTTGGATTTTCTTTTTTTTTGCAGTTTTTATCGATTTTTTAGCAAATTTTAATGACTTTTAAGTACATTTTTCAGCATAAATTTTTAAATGTTCTATTCTATAGTTAATAAACTTTATTTGAGCAATATTCTACCAAAAAATAGAAATTTAACGATTCTTAGCCGTTTTTAGCCATTTTTGGTGATTTTTTAAGTACATTTCTTGAAATTTGACCAATTTATTATGCTCAAAAAGTGCTGACCAAATCTTTGTGAATCGCAGAATATTATTTAGAACGAGTTTTTTGCCATAAAATTTGTGGTTAACAATTTCTTCGTACTCAAATTGCTCAAATTTCAGAACAATTTAACATAATATAGTACGATAATTTACGGAAATTCGCTCATACGATCATGCTGCATGATTGGAACTTTTTCCTAACAGTTGAGTCGGAAATGACGTCACGGAGGCAGGCCGACGATCCTGACCTTCCTCAATGGGAACCGGCTTAATAATAATCTTGTGGAGTGGAAACTAACTAGGAGACTCCGACTCTCAGGGATGGAGTGAAATATATTAGGAAGTTTTTGGGGTGAACTCTAGTCCCCCCCCCATTTTTAGGGATGTTCGATACCAGCAAAGTATCGATATTAGTACTCGTAAAAGTACTTGAATCAAAATATCGATACCGTACTAGTATCGGATCAAAAGTATCGATACTCTACTTGTATCGATACAAAATTATTATTAGCAAAAAGTGAGAAAGAAAATCAGTTTACTAACTACATTAGTATATACAGATATACTACACTAACTTGTACTAATAAAATATTATTCAGTAGTACTGACACTAACGAATAAGTAGATTATTAAAAGAAAGGTATTGTAGGTACCTACTGATGATGAGATAATAAAAATATGTTAAAGGAACTGAACAGGCAAGAAAGTAAAACACCCTTCAATCAACCACCACCGCCTTTAATTATTTAAAAAAATGAACATACAAAAATGTTTACAAAGTTTGATTGGTTTTACCCCTTCAAATCCCAAATTTGTTTCCCCATACCGCTCAGAAACACCAGTTCATTTAAATGTCTGGGGTACAGGCGGCTTCGTGATTCATCCAAAATTATCCCTGTCTTCGAGAATAGTCTCTCACATGGAACAGAAGTTGCAATCAGCATCAGCCGTTTCTATCTAATCCTAATCTTTCTTCCTCTACCAACCTATCTCCAACAATCTATTTTTTACAATAACACAATACAATAAGTTGATGATTAATTTCCATTTGAGTATTTCTTACGATACTTGACTTTTTTCCGATACCAGTACTAGTATCGAAAGGAAAGTATCGATACCAAAATACTTGGTATCGAAAGAAAAGTATCGATACCGTACTAATATGGATGTGTATCGAACGTCCCCACCCATTTTCAAAACGATATTTCTCCACCTGAAACCATAATTTTCTAATTTTACAAATAGGTATGATTTGGAATCCTTAGACTCCGGTCTTTCTCATCGTTCACATTTAAAAAATCCTAAAATCAATTTTTATTACTTAATTGTAAGTATGAAAAAGTTGGGGGCAGCACTTGAAGTTTTTGTCTAGTCAAACACTTGTAGTGCTGCCTCCCCACTATATAATTGGCGGTAAAAACCAGAAACTATAACACATGTTTGACTGATGAAACAGATCACTTTGATCGAAAGTCGTGAGGTTTAGATGCAATAATATAATAATGTAAAGTCTCTAGCTCAAGAATGAACATTAATATGTTGGATTCCTATTTTGAACAAATAATTTTGACGAACAATGTTCAAAACAATAATTCTCATTAGGATTGTAACAGTTTCAATGATTTCAATAAACTCTTGTAATGAAGCAATTATCTCTACCCACGGTTTCGTTTTGGCGTTTTCTCGAAGTGATTTCTAACGAGGAAACTAATAACAACAAAAGAAGCGGCATTGTTTACTATATCCATTAATAACATTAATAAATATAAAATGGCGACATAAACCAAGAACAAGTACGAAAGGAATGCGTGATAAATCGAGAGCTGTCCAACCAGTGGAGAACGATTCTTGCCCGTTGAAAACTTGATGTTTCATTTCCCCAGGCTTGGTTGTTCTTGAAAATCATCAGAAATCAACTTAAATGCTTTTAGCGAATTTTCTTAGAAAATAAAGCTATTGCAATGGCTCCAAAAATTTTAAAATAAAAATTTTCAAAAATTTTCTTCATCGAAATCTGTTTTGAGGCATTCTGAAATGATTCCTGGATTTTAACGCTTTTTTATATATATATATATATATATGTATATATATATATATATGTATATATATATATATATGTATGTGTCATTCCAGACGATAACTCTCGATAGAATTGAGATAAAAACTTCGTTCTTTCGCCAAAAAATCAAGCGTTTCAAAAGAAAGGATGAGTTCGTTGGACAACAATTTTTGAGCACATTAAATTGGTCAAATTTCGAAAAATGTACCCAAAAAATCACTAAAAATGGCTAAAAACGGCCAAAAATCGTTAAATTTCTATTTTTTGCAGAATTTTAGTCAAAACTAAATTTTCAACGATTAACTAGGACATTAAAAATTTTTGCTCAAAATTATGATGAAAAACGTACTTAAATGTCATTAAAATTTGCTAAAATACCTATAAAAACTGCAAAAAAATTTAAAAATCAATAATCCGTTTTGAATCGGTAGAATTTTATTTAGAATAAGTTTTTTTGCCATAAAATTGGTTTTTAACCATTTCTGCCAACTAAAGTTGCTCCAATTTCAATGCAATTTAACATACTATAGTACGATAGATAGCTTTTTTATAACGCATTTTTTCGAGTTCATGTGCCAAAGTAAAGACATGAAAATTCAAAGATGTTTAATGTCATACGGAATTTAGAATTACCAGGAATGAACGTAATTGTACGTCTATCTCTTTACTGTTGCTGGCATGCGAAGCTGGAATTGCTAAGGACGCCATCGTGATGTCATCGGGGTCAATCCAGGAATAGTCGTGATGCAGGCAGTCGCCTTTCATCTGCACTGCGAAAGTGTCTGAAACCCAACCAACAGCCTGTTGGCTTGTAATCACATGTAGTCACGTGTTATCATACGATTACATACTAATATTAATACTCGCTCGGCTTGATTCAATATTGTTGGGGAGGTTGAACATGATCTCGTCAAGAGTATAGCGCCGGTCTGACTCCGAAATCTCGCGAACTTGATCGATGACGGATGGAACCCGACACGAAGACGGTCGACCACTACGGGGCTCATCGTGGGTCACTTTTCGTACTTTATTCAAGCAAAGCGGTTTCACCTATTGGCATCGTTAGAGCTCTATATATAAGTTTTTCTGTTAATAGGAAGTGCCTAGAGATCCGTCGGTCTCAATACGGCGTGCGGTAACGAGAAACTTAATTGCACCTTAAAGTCACGTCAAGTCCTTAACGGATCTAGTTGTAACGCTAAATCCATGAAAGGAGGAAATTATCCCTAGGAGGTTATTTGAGTCCATAGAAGGAGGTTATTTTATTAAATTACGTTTTTTCCGGATTGCGATCCGTTAACGTATCTGTACGGAAGGATGCGTCACCGTAAGTCATAGCGTCAGAGTTATGGCGCTGGATTGTCAATACCGCACGACGTATTGTGTTTTACGGATCTACTAGGAACTCTCTATTATCATTTGTTAGGACCCATCCTCTTGTCATGCTTTAAATTTGTTGTACCTTTTAACATGTTGTTGAAGGTAGGGGGGGGGGGGGGGGTAATTTTCGTTTTAAAATGAATAAAATATTCAAATTGTTACAGGAAGCACTTAGGGTAAAGGCACCAGTAGTAGACACTATTGTGAGTCTTTTCCAGTAATTTTAGATGTAGTTCACTAATTTCTATTAAATTTCCCTTTTTTTTTGCTATATTTGTCTAGCAGTACTCTTAATTGTAAATTCCTCCTGAAATAACTCAATCATTTACATTTAGGTCGTTTTTTTGATAATGTTGGAGAACAAGTTTTTTCACCAGTAGTAGACAAGAAAACACACCAGTAGTTGAAACTTCATTAAATTAATATATTTTATGTATTTCCAATCAAATATGCACCCATATTCGCGGTTTTGACAAAGGAACTTAGATCTAAAAAGTACAAAACTTCATAAATGCAAAACAATTTATTTTTTGTAGGAACTTAAATTAGATAGGTAAAAAGAATACAAAACTGTTTTAGTCTTATTTTTATCTCATCCACATTCAGCATGTTTGGTCCATGCTTACAAACACTAAAATGCTTAGAAACCTAAATAAATGTTGAACAGGAACAATACAAAAACTCGGCGCTCCGCCAGAGCCGCTACCCCTGGACCCCCGGTTACCTCTATTTACATACTTCGGACGAAATTATTGAAACACAGAATGTGTTTGCGTTGTCGCGCAACCAAGTGACAACCAAACAAGCGTCATTGTTTACTATTCATTTATAACATCAATTTATATAGTTATAGTATGAAACTACGAAAATTGCGTTGTCGCGCAACCAAGTGACAACCAAACAAGCGTCATTGTTTACTATTCATTTATAACATCAATTTATATAGTTATAGTATGAAACTACGAAAAAAATACGAAATAAATTCGTGATAAATCAAGAGCTTTCCAACGAATGGTGAACGATTTCTGTGCGATTAAAATGGCGGAAATTCCATTTCCCTACCAACGGCTCGGTTGTACGTGAAAATCATCCGTCACACATTTCGTTCCCATCCCGCGTTCCATTTTCGGCTAGTTAGTCCATGGCTAAAACACATTCTGTGTTAAAAAATTGTATAGCACCACCTATCATCACAATAACTTAGGTACCCATTGTTACGTTAAAAAAAAGTTGCACAACCATCTTAAGGCACTAGGTAATTTTACCCAACGAAAACTTATTCACTAAAATATAAAATGAACTCAAAACTGGAAATTAGGAACTCAACACAAGTACCTACGTAGGTAGGTAGGTAACTATTGGTAGGACTAGGTTCATAAATAAAATCAGTCCACAAAAACCTAGGTGTAAGAAAATCATTCAACATTCAAGCTGTACGGAAACTGATTTTTTTTTGTAACCCAAATATTAGAGGCAATGGCAGTGTGGTGACAACGTCCTTTTGTCCTACTATCAACTTTTTGGTTTCTTCAAATCCAAAAAAAGTCGTCAGTCTGTTACAAACTGCCAAAAGCATAACACATACTTGGCCATTGTCGTCAATTTCCAACACTTTACAGGCCGCCTTGGTAACTCTTTTTTTGCCAGACTATGAAATGATTGCGAAGTCATTTTCTGTTAAACAGAAATCTTCAACTGTAGCAAGATCTTCTACTGTAGCGATATTTTCAATTACTGCAATATCTTCTGCTGTATTTAGATCTGGTTCATCCAGAGCTGCCCTCTCAATTTCAACATCTTCAACTGTTACAACATCTTCTGCTATATTTAGATCTGGATCTGAATAACTCCACACCTTTCCTTTCACAGGTGGTCTACCTAATAAACAAATGAATTTGATAAAATTATTTTCCTTATTGAGAAGCTGTGGGTGGAAGAAATGCCTTAGGGAGACACAAGAATTTCTTGTTCCAGTAGTAGACATGTTCGTGGTCCACAAGTAGACACCCCTGTATACTATTGGAACAAGACATTTCCTGGCAAAAATGAGAAAACCCTCATGTTTAGAATTGAACTATGAATAATATTCAATCTTTACTAAAAAAAAAGATGAATTTCTAGTAGTAGACACTTTTGTCTACTACAAGAGGCATTATCAGTATCCCAGTAGTAGACAGTTCGTTTTTTGCTCATTCAAACAAAACACACAAAAACCCACGATACTTAGTGAGTTAACTCTGTACAATATAATTTAGAAACAAAAGTTGTGAAAGATCTTTTCAAAATAAAAGAATTATTGATGAAAATCAAACTCACCTCCTTAGCTGTTTTGATAAGGGCCTGACTGACTGACTGACTGACTGCATAGGGCTTCCGCAGAAAGAAATCTCAGGCCTAATGGCTTATATTTAAGGGCCTTGGATGAAATTGGAAACTTATCAGCTGCTCTAACCTTTCCACTGCCGGCTTGATCTGCTTCACCATTCTAGTGGCAGCACAGTAGAAGCTAAAGTTTAAAATGGCGCCAAAATCAAATCATTCTGATGGTTCTAACTCTTATTTTCTTAAGTTGAAATCCCATATGTCTACTACTGGATTGATGTCTACTACTGGTGCCTTTACCCTATCATTATTTAAAATAAATACGAATAGGCTATTTCAAATTTTCGTAGTTCGCCCCCCCTTCACACTTAAAATTCGCCCTTTCTACTGAAAAACGTGTTTTTTTTTCCGGACAAACTCGGACATACTTCGACAATAACAGAAACGACAATGTTTTGTGTCTCAAGTTGAAAATGTCTCAATTAAATTAGCTCAGTCAGCTGATCAGAAAAGACCCAATTAATTCAATTGTATTTTAGTATTTCAGAGTGTCTCCATATTATCTAATTTCAACTTCCTAGGATGAACAGGACAGGATTTAGCTTATTCAGTTGATTAGGAATGAGCCAATAATTGCAACCGTCTGTTAATTAAATACGATAGAAATCATCAGCTTTAAGAACCCATCAGCTGATCAGAGGCCTATGCATAGTCTACTACCTACTACTTCTACTACTCAATAGTATACCTACCATGTACCTAGTGCCTTCTTTTCACATTATTAGTTCATTATGGTTACTTAGCAATATTAGTTTATAACTTAGCGTAATAAATCAGCTTTCCTTGACACTACAATGGCTTAGGGATTATGAGATGTTGTGATAAAATGAGAGCATTCCAAAAAGTGGCGAACGATTTTCCTGCTATGAAAACTAAGGGAGTTACACTTCCCTAGTAACGCATTGGTTGTACGTGAAAATCAATAGAAATAGAAAAAAGTCCAGACAGGCAGCATGACCCCATGAGCGAATTTTTGAAGAAATTTCCGACATTTCGAGCGGAGCGAGGCCTTGGGTCTCCGTGCTAGTACGTACATAAATAGAACTTCTTCATAATTTCATGGCTGATATTTTCTAAGCCACAGTCAGTATTAAAGCTACATCAAGTCCTAAAACAGTTGAGCGTAAAACATTAAAGAGAGCGACCGAGAGAATCGGAGGGCGGAATATTTCACAGAGTAAACTCATCAGTTGTGATTACATTTTTTTTTAAACAAGCACCTACTACCTACGTTTCAAACAGCATGGTTCTAGGATTGGTTATACAGGGATACTTCCATAAGAGTAGTTCAATCTGAATTTGGACAATGTTTCATGCAAATATTACCGATTTTTACAACTAGCGAACGGCATTATTTCGATTTTTGACTGATTTTTCAACTTTGAAATTTTGAAAACTTGATACATATGCATATAGGAAATTTTACGCTGATTCCAAATATACCACATGTTAGTATGCTGAAAAAAATTATTTCGCACAACAAATCGCAAAAAACAGGCTATTTTGAAATTTTTGACTACATTTTTGAAAATTTCAACCCGAAGATGTAATCCGATCATGCTGGCCAACGAACTTGAACTTTCGTTTTGTGTCCTTAACATTTTAAAATTTGTTTGAAGTTTCTAGCACAATTCTACGGACAGTTATCGTCTGGAATGACACATACATACATACATAAAAAAATGCGTTAAACTTCAGAATATGATTCAGAATAGCCTGAAACGGATTTCTGCTTAAAATTTTTTCAAAAATTCACATTCTACAAATTTTGAGGCGAGAGCAATAGCTTAATTTTCTTCAAAAATTCGCTAACAGTTTCTTTTGTACCTTCGGTAGCGTTAGAAGTGAAGTGACTATAATTAGACAGAGTGCATTATTGCTTGTACTTACTTTCCTACATTGAAGTAATACCTACATCTCATTGTATGTTCCCTTTTGGTTATCTGTTTCTAATCCGCAGGCGATTTAGTTTTGATTTTCTCGCCTTTTTTCTCGATTTCTGAAGTGGGGAGATAAGTGAGGTGATAGGCGAGGTCTCACTACCACACCCACACAAGGGAAGTCATCTGCCCGCGATTACTCATCGTGGCCGCGTCCGTGTGCGTGGGCGTCTTATCTTCCTCGCTTATTACGTGTCATTATTATTATTGTTATTATTTATATTCTCAGCAATAAATTGGATGTTAAAAGGCATGCCCGTTGTCTACAACATGGATTCCCAAACTGGGGGGCGTGAAGACGGGTCAGGGGGGGCGTGAGACCATTCGACCATTCTTTGGGGTAACATCGAGCCAACTCCAGGAGCGAGCTCGTTTTTTCTTGTGAACTACATAAAAAACAGTGCACTAAATACCCGACTGTTTAAAATTCTTCGTGAAGATTTAGGAACTGACCACAAAACACTTCTATTTCACACAGAAGTACGCTGGCTCTCAAAAGGAAACATGTTGGCAAAACTATTTGAGCTCCGAGATGAACTAACTTCGTTCTTGGAAAACCAGAAGCAAAATGAGCTAAGCATGAAATTCAGCAAACCTTGTTCTCAAGTAATGTTTGCATATTTGTCAGACTTCTTTGATTCGTGTCAAACCATATGGAGACGCTCACTGATGAATTCGGGAAATATTTGCCTAACACTGCTGACGAACATATAATTACAGACTTTCAACAGATCCTTTCCATGTCAACTTTGAACATGTTCCAGCAGCCCTGCAAGAAGAATTTTTGGGAATGGAATGGATTTTACTGCCAAATATGACTTAGAAAAAATGGAAAAGTCAACATTTTGGATCAAACACTTCCAAGTGTATCCCAGAGTGTTACAGGAAGCTCTTCGGTTATTTTTGCATTTTTCAACCACCTACTTGTGTGAAAAAGCATTCTCAACACTCGTACAAATAACAACAAAGAATCGGAACAAACTGGATGTTGCTAGTGACTTACATTGTGCCCTTGCCAAAACTTCACCAAGAATACCAGCGCTAGTAAATGCAAGCCCATCCATCTCATTAAGATTAACTTATTTTTATCTTACAGGCTACCTATTTCATAAAAGCTACGTGTTATCAAATCGTGTTTTGTATAAATAGCAAGTATAAAACTGTTTACAGTGTAAAACTTGCATTTTTTTCACATCCATTATGTAAGGGGGGCGTGGGAGGCTTTCATTTTACCACAAGGGAGCACGGTACAAAAAAGTTTGGGTACCCCTGGTCTACAAAGTCCAAATCAACTCATAACTGTCTACGAGATGCACAGTCACTCATAACCAGAGCCCTTCACAGCATGACATTTATTTTTGCCAAACGTGGCTCTAAAGAACAAGGCAAAATGGCACTTATTTTGGCCAGACATGGATTTTATTTTGGCCAAACATGGCATTTATTCTTCAAAATCCAAACTTTTTTTTTTTTTTTCAAAATTTCCCCCATGATCTTGCCCCCACCCATTCCTTTTCAAGCACTAATGGCTGTAATCCTCGGGCATTGGAGACCTTAATCCTAGGAAGGGAATTCCCGGTCGTTGATTTGTGAGCTTGCCCACATGAAAAAGCCCTTGTTAGCTTGCCTTTTTTGAAAAATTGTTGAAAAATACTTGAAACCCCAACTTTTTGCGAATTTTCCCAGAAAATTTTTTTTTCAAAAATTTCCAAGAAAATCAGGCGAAAAATGGCACAAACGTGGTCATTTTTCCATGACCTTGCAATGACCCTTTCCTTTTCAAGCACTAATGGCTGTAATCCTCGGACATTGGAGACCTTAATCCTAGGAAGGGAATTCCCGGTCGTTGACTTGTGAGCTTGTCCACATGAAAAAGCCCTTGTTAGCTTGCCTTCTTTGAAAAATTGTTGAAAAATACTTGAAACCCCAACTTTTTGCGAATTTTCCCAGAAAAAATTTTTTTTTTCACAAATTTTCAAGAAAATCAGGCGAAAAATGGCAAAAACATGGTCATTTTCTCATGACCTTGCAATGACTCTTTCCTTTTCAAGCACTAATGGCTGTAATCCTCGGACATTGGAGACCTTAATTCCCAAAAGGGGATTCCCGGTCATTGACTTGTGAGCTTGCCCACATGAAAAAGCCCTTGTTAGCTTGCCTTTTTTGAAAAATTTTTGAAAAAATACTTGAAACCCCAACTTTTTGCGAATTTTCCCCGAAATTTTTTTTTTTTTTCGAAAATTTTCAAGAAAATCAGGCGAAAAAATGGCACGAACGTGGTCATTTTGGTCATTTTCTCATGACCTTGCAATGACTCTTTCCTTTTCAAGCACTAATGGCTGTAATCCTCGGACATTGGAGACCTTAATCCCCAAAAGGGGATTCCCGGTCGTTGACTTGTGAGCTTGCCCACATGAAAAAGCCCTTGTTAGCTTGCCTTTTTTGAAAAATTGTTGAAAAATACTTAAAACCCCAACTTTTTGCGAATTTTCCCAGAAAAAATTTTTTTTTTCAAATATTTTCAAGAAAATCAGGCGAAAAATGGCACAAACGTGGTCATTTTTCCATGACCTTGCAATGACCCATTCCTTTTCAAGCACTAATGGCTGTAATCCTCGGACATTGGAGACCTTAATTCCCAAAAGGGGATTCCCGGTCATTGACTTGTGAGCTTGCCCACATGAAAAAGCCCTTGTTAGCTTGCCTTTTTTGAAAAAGTTTTGAAAAAATAGTTGAAACCCCAACTTTTTGCAAATTTTCTCAGAGAATTTTTTTTTTTTCACAAATTTTCAAGAAAATCAGGCGAAAAATGGCACAAACGTGGCATATTCCCAGAAATTGGCAAAAAATGGCTTTTTACTCAAAAATTGGCCAAACATGGCACTTAAGTATGGCGCCATGGCAAAATGGCACTTGAAGGGCTTTGCTCATAACTGTCGACTATGTTGGGTAGATTCAAATTAAAGGTTAAGGAATTTCAAGTTGAACTATTTCAAAAATGTAGTAAAAAACCCTCATTTTCTACCTCAATCCTCAGTAATATTCGAAATACATGATTTTTGAAAGAGTTTTTCAGAGAAACCCTTTTTTTTGCGTTACAATCATGATTCTCCACTTTAACTTGTCCAAATATGATTTCCGAGCTTTTTTAGTGTTTTATATAAATTGTATCTTTTGATTCTTGAAAAATACCATCTACTTATCAAACCACGAGCTGAAACTGTTTTAAACAATAAATTTTTATTAAAGTCCATGTAACTTCTAAAAAAAAAAAAAAAAAAAAAAATCCTGAAGATTGTCAAATCTCAACTACCTGAAACGATAAGCTTTTGAACAGTTTGGTCCACATTGTGATTTCTTTTCGATTCGGTAGATTCATTGTAGCTGGATTTTGAATAAAACGTAGTCTCAGTCGTGGCTAGGGAGTGAAAGAAGTGTTATTACGATCGCAATAATTTCCAGGTTTACGAATAGTCGACGCAACGTCCTATTTGAGAAGGAGTCTGGTTAAAAAACCAAATAACCGGTCTTTTTGCGTTAGGTGCATTTTGGTGGCGCCCAGTTGTCTACAAGGTGCAAATTAACTCATAACTGTCTACGAGATGCAATGTCACTCGTACTTATAGATGATGTGCATTTTGGTGGCGCCCTGTTGTCTACAAGGTGCAAAGTCGCTCATAACTGTCGACAAGATGCAAAGTTGCTCGTAGATAACAGAGTGATGCATCTCGGTGACGCCCCAGTTGTCTACGAAATGAAAAGTAGCTCATAACTGTCTACAAGATGCAATGTCGCTCCTAGTTATGGATGAGCTGCATTTTGGTGGTGCCTTGTTGTCTACAAGGTGCAAAGTCGTTCATAGCTGTCGAAATGATGCAAACTAGCTCGTATATGACAGAGTGATGCATCTCAGTGAAGCCTCAGTTGTCTACGAAATGAAAAGTAGCTCATAACTGTCTTCGAGATGCAATGTCGCTCGTAGTTACAGATTAAGTGCATTTTGGTGGTGCCCTGTTGTCGACAAGATGCAAAGTTGCTCGAAGATAATGGAGTGATGCATCTCGGTGACGCCCTAGTTGTCTACAAAATGAAAAGTAGCTCATAACTGTCTACGAGATGCAATGTCGCTCGTAGTTATAGATGAGGTGCATTTTGGTGGTGCCCTGTTGTCTACAAGGTGCAAAGTCGCTCATCGCTGTCGACAAGATGCAAAGTAACTCATACTATCTACTGTATGCAATTTCGCTCGTAGTTATGCATCTTGGTGGTACCCTGTTGTCTACAAGGTACAAAGTCGCTCATAACTGTCTACGAGATTCAATGTCACTCGTAGTTAAAGGCGCGATGCGTTTTTAAGACGTCTTGTTGTCTACTAGATGAAACACGTCACTAGCTGTTGTCGTTACGTTGCATCACCGCTTCAAGAAGTTGTCGACGAGATGCAATGTCGGTCGTATTTACAGATGAGCTGCATTTTGGTGGCGACCTGTTGTCTATAAGGTCCAAATTAACTCATAACTGTCTACGAGATGCAATGTCACTCGGAGTTATAGATGAGGTGCATTCGGGTGGCGCCCTGTTGTCTACAAGGTGCAAAGTCGCTCATAACTGTCGACAAGATGCAATGTCACTCGTATTTGTAGATGAGATGCATTCAGGTGATGCCTAGATGTCTACAAGGTGCAAATTAACTTATAACTGTCCACGAGATTCAAAGTAGCTCGTAGATTCTGGCGTGATGCATATCATGGTGACGCCCCAGTTGTCTACGAAATGAAAAGTAACTCATAACTGTCTACGAGATGCAATGTCGCTCTTAGTTGTTATAGATGAGCTGCATTTTGGTGGCGCCCTTTTGTCTACAAGGTGCAAACTAACTCATAACAGTTTTAGGCAAACATTTGATTTAAGGGTCTCGTATTGCTGCCGGGCTTACGTCTCCGTCACTAAAAGGGTTTTTTTTCGCTCGATCGTTATAGCTCGCTCGTTGTGATCGTTATATCGCTTCGTTATCAGAGCCCAAGCTGTTGTACGGGGGGTCATCGCTTGAGAGCGGATTCCTCGGGCAGAAGTCACGTAGGCTCCCGCGTCACCAACGGCCACGCCCACAATCCGCGGCAGCATGTCCTCATGAGCGAAATTTCCTGGAATTCTCTCCTTTTTTGTACGCAATTTTATTATATTTTCCGCACATCTTATGAAAATTGTTCCATTTACTATACAAATTTCCTCGAGTATTTCCGGAAATCTCAAATCCGAAATAAATTTCCAAAAATTATGAAAAAGTTGACATTTTGACACCAACTTTGTTCAATTGGATGCAGACCCACAAATTGGAGACGTGAAGACGACAGGAATCTTCCTTTACATAGCAATTGTCGTCCCCTCATCATCGTCGACGATTTAGATGACCGGGAAGGACGACTATTTCGGCATTCCAAGACTTATGGCTTCCATTCACAGACTACAAAGGCGAACAAGTGGTGCGAACAAACAACTGGTGCGGATAGGTTTCCGTGGCTCATTTTTTGAAATTTTAACAATTTACTGTGCAAATCACCTTGAATATTTCCGCGATTCTCAAATCCGAAATCGAAATTTCAAACTACGTACGAACCTTGGAAAGTATTTAACCCCGAATCGAATTAGGTTTGGCAGACCTGAATCAGACCAATATGAGAGATAATCTCAGACGATTAGACTTTTGCCCTTCAAAAACTCCTAGCGACTTCAATATTGGTCTGATTCAGGACTGCCAAAACCTCAATTGATTCAGGGTTAAATACTCTCCAAAGTTCGTCGTTTAAAATTTCAATTTCGGATTTGAGATTCACGGAAATATTCAAGGTGATTAGCACAGTAAATTGCCAAAATTCAAAAAAATGAGCCACAGAACTCTATTTGCACTAGATGTTGGTTCGCACCACTCATTCGCCTTTGTAGTATGTGCATAAGTCTTGGAATACCAAAACAGTCGACGTTTCCAGTCATCTAAATCGTCGACGATGATGAGGGGACGACAATTGCTATGTAAAGGAAGATTCCTGTCGTCTTCGCCTCTCCAATTTGTGGGCTTCATCCAATTGGACAAAGTTGCTGTCAAAATGTCAACTTTTTCATAATCTTTGGAAATTTATTTCGGATTCGAGATTTACGGAAATAATCGAGGAAATTTGCGTAGTAAATTGCTCAAATTTCGTATGATGTGCAGAAAAAATATCAACAAATTGCAGAAATTGGCTGTTTGTACTAATTGTTTGCCTTTGTAGTCTGTGAATGGAAGCCATAAGTCTTGGAATACCGAAATAGTCGTCCTTCCCGGTCATCTAAATCGTTGACTATGATGAGGGGACGACAATTGTTATAAAGGAAGATTCCTGTCGTATTGACGTCTCCAATTTGTGGGGCTGCATCCAATTGAACAAGACTGCTGTCAAAATGTCAAATTTTTCATAATTTTTGGAAATTTATTTCGGGTTTGGGATTTCCGGAAATACTCGAGGAAATTTGCATAGTAAATTGCTCAAATTTCATATGATGTGCAACAAAAAATATCAAAAAATTGCAAAACTTGGCTATTTGTACCACTTATTTGCCTTTGAAGTCTGTGAATGGAAGCCATAAGTCTTGGAATGCCAAAATAGTCGTCTTTCCCGGTCATCTAAATCGTCGACGATGATGACGGGACGTTAATTGCTATGTAAAGGAAGATTCCTGTCGTCTTCACGTCTCCAATTTGTGGGGCTGCATCCAATTGAACAAAATTGCTGTCAAAATGTCAACTTTTTCATAATTTTTGGAAATTTATTTTGGATTTGAGATTCTTGGGAATACTCTAGGAAATTAGCATAATAAATTGCTCAAATTTCATATAATGTGCAGAAAAAATATCAAAAAATTGCAAAAATCGGCTATTTGTACCACTTGTTCGCCTTTGTAGTCTGTGAATGGAAGCCATAAGTCTTGGAATACCGAAATAGTCGTCCTTCCCGGTCATCTAAATCGTCGACGATGATGAGGGGACGACAATTGCTATGTAAAGGAAGATTCCTGTCGTCTTCACGTCTCCAATTTGTGGGCCTGCATCCAATTGAACAATTGGGGCCAATATTGGGGCTCGTTAGACCGAGTCGCGGGTTCTTCTTAGCCGACATATTTCTTCTCAGGGTTCTGCGGTATGTAAGCAAATTTCGCGGTTTTCCATAGTCAAACCGCCGAAACCGCAGTGGTAAAAAAAAAAACAGAAATAATTGAAATATTTCAAAAGGAACTTGAAAGATACAATAGTCCGTTCCTAAGGTTGGGTGAAATATTAAATTAAGATGGAGCGTATAATTAATAATATCGAAATCTGTTGATTACTTAGGCAATGTGTAATGATTCTCGTAGTTTGGTAGCAACAGTTAGTATGAATGCTAGTTCCTTACCATCAAGTACATCTAATAGTATAATGCACGCTTAATTAATGTGAATGTGATGTTTTATTCTTCGATGATGTCTATTTGTAATAGTAGGAACTTGAAAACTTAACTTTTCTTGGCACAAGTTGGTAAGAGACTTCACGGATCGTCACTTCGAGACTTCAAGGCAGGATTTCACTTTCCGGTCGATTTCAGGTTCGCGATCGGGGTGATATAAAAAAACTCGTACTTCTTCACTGTGTACGATACGTAGGTACCGTTTGCAGGGTCTCCGCTCTTGTTTCCGTGTAATATCTTAATTCTTCCCTTTTTTAACCACAAACCAATTCGCCTCCTTGTCGTCCCCACCACTCTCCAGTGTTGCCAGGTTCCGGAGGGAGCCCAGGGGACCTTTAGACTTTCTGGGGTCCTTTTCACTGCTAGAAACACTGTTTAACCTTATATATATATTCCGTACAGTAGCAGATTCTCAACAAACACATACGCACTCAGTTCATAATTGAATCGTTTATTTCAAAAACCACCTAAGTGCGCTTTTTTCAACTTTTGGAAAACTAAAAAAGACTGTTTGGCAGCTTAAGCTTAAGTATAGGTAGTAGGGGGTAGGGGGCTTAGGGTAGGTAGGGGCTTATAGTATCCTTCAAATAATTTTTTACCAAATCAAGTACATGCTATTGGAATTATCTATTTTGGTAATTTTTTTTTTTCTTCAAGTTTTTGAGTTATAATTTTTTGAAAATTTTGCACTTAGGTGGTTTCTGCAATACATGAATAAATCCAAAGTGATTTTTTAAAAATTATTATTGAAATTAAGTCAAACGATTAATTTTCATCTGTTTTGGTATCAAAAGTAAGAGACACACTTAAGTATAAACAAGAGTGGTTTTTACTAGGCATTAAACGGAAAATACTAGTTCAAGTAGACTACACGCTTCAGTGCGCTTGGGCTACAGCGATGGCGTTTGGGTTCTTTCTGAAATAAACGGATTCTTTCCAAGGCTGTCAAATAGCATTGGTGATATGGAACATTGGTTATTTCGGCACTAAACGATGTATTCACCTCTGAAAAGAACAGTACCACCAAAACAACATTTTTTTAATTTTTGTCGCTTAGGTGGTTTCTGAAATAAACTATTCAATTATTTTCGCTGTCTTGAGTCATAAGGATTTGACAAAATTATCAGATCAGACAGTTATAAATATCTTGATAACTGATAATGGGGAACTGTTGTTGTTGTCGGTGACCGGTAACTTTACTGAGTGACTAGAAATGGTTGGTGACACTAATCTAGCAAATTTTACTTCATGCTTTCATTTTTCGGGGTAAAGGGAGGACCTTTCAATAAAAAGGGGGAAATATAGGGTACCCCGGAGGCCTCCAGGGATCGGGGTAACGGCAGACTGAAAAGGGGAAAATTCCCCCTTTTGGGGTACCATTGGCAACATTGCCACTCTCTCTTGTTTTCTATTTTCCTGGCTGCATCATGGGGTTGAAGCAATGGTATAGTGAAGGCGTGGTTGACGTAGATCAGGTATGGGCAACCTTTGACATGTTGTGGGCTAAACTTTAGTGTGCAAATACGTTCACGGGCCGCGTTTAAAAGTAGTGCATTTTAAAGTAGTGTTCATAATTTTTAGCAATAGATATCAGACATGAAATAGTACGACAATGTTATTATATTACAATTGATTAAAATAACAAAATGAAATTGAAAAAAAAAATAGGTACTGCATTATAATTAGATCGTTAGATTTGGAATTGTTACAAACTACGAAAGTTAAATATCGATACCGAAATCAATGAGACACGAGCTTGAATTTGGGAAACTAATTCATCGATGTTTGGATTAATTCCACTGATACAAAGACGTAAAGAATTTTCCAAATTATCGTCTCTCAGCCTTCTACGATGTTATCATTTATTAACTTTCATCTATGAAAAGAACTGTTCGCATTTATAAGTACTGCCAAACGCACAAACCTTTTTGCAAATTTTCTAAGCTGAGGAAAATGGTCTTCTTCGAGGTATTTTTTGTAGATATCGCACAACTCTACGTCTTCAAATTTAGATTTTAGGAGTGAGTTTTCTTGAATCTCGATCAACTCCATTTGCAAGTGTATTGGAGCATTTTGTACATTACTTTTTGTTGAAGTAGCAAATAAATTGAAACAGTCTTCCATGTTTTTGAAACGAAGAATGGCTGTTGCCCATATGTGACGTAGATGGTTGATGTTTTTGACATAGATATGTCTTTGCTCTGGGGGTTCAATTAAAAATTTCCGTCATGCAAAATTTGTGTCACAATTTCAGTGTTTTTCACGTACACAACCCAGCCGTTGCTAGGGGAATGGAACTTCCGCAGTTTTCATCGCACAAAAATCGTTCGCCACTCGTTGGAAAGCGCTTGATTTATGTGATAAATGTTCACATCTCAAGCTACCAATTTCCCCCTCCTTACGTACCTGGCTACATTCCAAAACTAAGTTGATTGGACTATAAACAATTTTAATAAGCCGGTTACAATATTCTTAACGTAAAGCAATAGCATCATTTACTCCACTCCATAGGAAACATTTTCATCCTCTTGACAACAGTCGAGGACAACTCGAGGACAACCGTTATGAAATCCCCAATCAAAGACATATCCATGTAAACATGGTATCTGCTTGTAAAGCGGATAGTGGAACTCGTTTACGAGTTTCTGAATTTTAGTTTGGATTGAGTTTTTGACATGGATACGTCTTTTGGCTGGGGGTCAAGGAATTTTTCGCGACACTTTTTTTTCCCGACCGACCATTGTTCACACTTTTTTTTCCCGACCGACACTTTTTTTCCCGACCGGCACATTTTGTATTGATTTTCACGTACAACCAAGGCGTTACTAGGGAAGAGTAACTCCCATAGTTTTCATAGTAGGAAAATCGTTCGCCACTTTTTGGAATGCTCTAATTTTATCATAACATCTCATGATTCCTAAGCCATTGTTGGGTCAAGGAAAGCTGATTTATTACGCTAAGTTATAAACTAATATCAATAAGTAACCATAATGAACTAATAATGCGAAAAGAAGGCACTATATGGTAGGTACTATTGAGTAGTAGGTACTTGTAAGCAGTAGGTACTAGACATAAATGAAAAAGCGTTACGCGGAGATTCCGTAATGATCCCACGATTCTGAGATTTGGTTTGTAGCCCCTTGAGGGACTTCTGAACACAACTGACCGATCCCAGATCAGCTGAGTGGCTCTAGAATCCAGTTTTTTCCCTAATGATCCCACGATTCTGAGATTTGGTATGTGGGCCCTTGAGGGACTTCTGAACACAACTGACCGATCCCAGATCAGCTGAGTGGTTCTAGAATCCAGTTTTTTCTTTAATGATCCCACGATTCTGAGATTTGGTATGTGGGCCCTTGAGGGACTTCTGAACACAACTGACCGATCCCAGATCAGCTGAGTGGATCTAGAATCCAGTTTTTTCTTTAATGATCCCACGATTCTGAGATTTGGTATGTGGGCCCTTGAGGGACTTCTGAACACAACTGACCGATCCCAGATCAGCTGAGTGGATCTAGAATCCAGTTTTTTCCCTAATGATCCCACGATTCTGAGATTTGGTATGTGGGCCCTTGAGGGACTTCTGAACACAACTGACCGATCCCAGATCAGCTGAGTGGCTCTAGAATCCAGTTTTTTCCAAATTGTTTTGTAACCATAATGGAATAGTCTTGAGAAATGAAGGCACTACATGGTTGATATACAATTGAGTAGTAGGTACCAGCTGGTAAGCAGTAGGTACTAGACATATCCATGATCTTTTGTTTTTCCCATCAAGGGAGAAATTAAACTACTTCTACTTCGGATTTATACCGTTAGGTTACATCTCGTTTCTTCAACAAATCGTGAGGATTTACGATAAAATGTGGCTTGAAACAGTGCCACCCATAAAATCCGATTTTTGACATGGATATGTCTTTTTCTCACCTACTTCTACCAGTTCTCCTCATCTAATTTCGATTAAATATAATACATATAGCCACCCCAAGTGCTGGGAGTTGTAAGGGAGGGGGTAAATATGAAATTCTCTCCCTTCCACCCTAGGAAGTTGAAATTTGAATGTAAGACTCTCTGGGACATCAAGAATTGAATATTTTCATCCTGAAGCTAATCCACCTAGTTACCTATTGGATTAATTGATAGTATCTCATCACTCCGTCATACTCACACTAGAGTCTGGGGAAAGGACGTTCGGCCGAACACCAGCGCTGCCTTTGGGGTCTAGTTGGTCCTAACGTTTAACCATCCCGATCGCTTTACTCGCATAGATGCTATGGGCCAAAAACGGGCGAAATAGTGTCTTTTTCTACGCGCGCACGCCTGGCACGCTTGGCAGGGGGTCACGGTGGGCGGTGAGGGGGGGTGGAGTGAGAGGAGGCGCCGGCGCCGCGGCACCTTGTGGTGGGTACAGCGCCGGCGTTCCTTCGAGGCATGAATATGTTTTTTTCAAGGTCATATTTGTGTGTTAATACCAAAGCTTTTCCTACGCATATTTAATAACATATCCTCTCGACTTTTCGTACGTACTTAGATAATGATATTATTAAGGCAATAACTATTTGAATAGATAGGAGCTCAAATCGAGAAATATAAACATGCGTATATAATTATAGAAGTATAGGTTGTGGCAACTCGAAATAGGACACGCCGAGGAGTCTGGACGGGCCTTATGACGTACGCTAGCCAACTAAAACTATGATCATACTCAATAGAAAAAATAATAAACCTTTGTTAAATAATTTGCAGCGTATTTTGTTTGATCTCGTTTGAAGAAGAAAAAATCACTACTTCTATTAATAATAATTTTCCAATGGGACTGATGTTGTGATACTTTAAATGTACCTATAGTGATTAAGTAGTGTAATGTAACCCGTTCAAGTTCAGAAACACAAAAATTTACCTACCTATATTGCTGAATTGATGCTATTGTATTGTTGAAATCCATCCACTATTAAAAAATGCATTCAGCCTCTTGTGATTAATACTTCGAGTCTTAAAACCAGTTAGTTTGTTCAAGTTCAATAAACTTACTCCTCGAGGTGAAATGCAATGTTTTGAGTTTTACCTTCAATTCAGCTGAATACAATTCGTACAAAACATTTACATTTTACATGTTGAGAGTTCAATTTATAATTCATCTTTTTCACATGCTAATAAAGTTTATTTAAGTTTCAAGGGAAGATGTTGAGGAACTCATTTCGATACCTAATTAGTTACCTGAATTTATTTCATTGATGTAATCGATTATTATCTATTGAGGTAAGGTTTCCAAATCTCAACTGGAATTCTCTTTGGCGAATATAAAATTTCATTGATATTCGATGTGCTAGAATCCCTACAGATGATGGTAGTTTATTCATTGTACCTATTGATTAGTCGGCCGCCGTCTGCTTTTATTTTGGTCGGGATTCTGCCACCAGAACTTTCTGGGAGATTATTCAGGTTAAATTACGAGGTCATGCGATATGCAATTATGTTCTCTAAATTCAATTATTCAAGTCTTTGGCGTAGCCAGGTAAGCGCCGGGAAACTACCCGTATGTCACCGGTCAGCGGGCCCAAGAAATTCGGGCTGGCTACGCCCATGAGGTGGATTCAAAGCGGAGGCGGGAAAATCTTGGAATTTGTGATAACGATAGTTGGAGAAACGGCGCAAGGTAGCGCTGGTGTTCGGCCGAACGTCCTTTCCCCACACTCTAGTCATACTCACCCTTAGATATCATTGACAAACCGTCACAAATGAGAAAACGATTTCGGTTTATTATTTTCAGTAATGATCGTATGAGCGAATTTTCGTAAATTATCGTATTGTATAACGTTAAATTGTTTTGAACTTTGAGCTTTTTGAGTGCAAGAAATTGCTAATTATTCATTTTATGGTAGAAAACGTATTCTAAATAATACTTAATCTATTCAAATAAAAGTTCTGAATTTTTGGGATTTTTGCAGTTTTAGCGATTTTTTTAAGCAAATTTTAATTTTTTAATCATTTAAATTAATTAATTTTAATTTAATTACTTTTTTTAAGCCTTAACCTACACCCTGAAGGGTAGAGGGAAAGTTATGCTACTTATATAGGGTGAAACGGGACGATCTCGGAGAGATTTTACACAGTTCAGTTATTTACATAGAACAGTGGCCTGGTAGTCAATCCCTAAGTAAAAATATGTAAAAAAGTACATATGTATTGCAATACTAAAATGTATTTCTTTAACGATACTAGTTGAAAGAGAAATTGCTCTATGAAGTATAGGGTCAAGTCAGTAACATGAAATTGTGCGTATAAAACTGAAATTAAATAATGCATTTCATCGTTGTATTGCTTGTAAATACTCGTACTTCAATGAATAAATTTGATTGATTGATTGTATTAAATAATTGTGGAACCTAAACTAATTTGTGTACGTATTTTCGTTTGTTACAGATTTCGTCTCCATTCCAGAGAATGACATTTGGCTGACCTCCCAAATCGTCGGAAAAAATAATTAAAAATTTTATTTTATTTATTTTTACGGACGGATTTTTGGCAACGAAAATTCCGACTTCACGTCAATTCGAATTGAGAATTCAGGAGGCGGTGGTCGCTCCTTCTGCTGAGGGAAGCGCGTTCGTAGGAATTCAAAATGGCGGCCGTCGCTGTGCTACTATTGGACGGCGAAACTTTGGAGCTGACGATTGACGTGAGTTCCATATCAATTCCAGATAGATAAGATCGATAAATAGAAAATATTCTGTAGAAATGGACAAACTTTTCGGATAAAATTGGCTGCCACCCAAAAAACGTTGCTGTATTGCTGTTAATATGTCCTAAAAGCGCCGGTTATTTTTAGCCTTAAGCGCAGTTCGTTGGTTTCAGCTAAACAATGGTGGAAACTCTACCAAAAGAGCTGTGTGGTCATGATTGCAGTTAACCTTGACTAATGATGTAAACAAAACGATTAGGTATGAGGACAGTCGATTAGAAAGAAGTGTATGGTTTGGAGGTCTTGATGCTTGCAAGCTTGCAATGCATATAGAGAAAGAACAAAATCCTAAATCAATCCTTTTTAGTAGGGTGAAGTGGGGAAATTGTGTAAACGAGGCAAATGCGTAAGGGGAAAATGGGGTAATATCGCTACCTTAAGCTCATATATGTCTGTCACAGCCCGGGTTTGCATTCAGGAGGTTCAGATTTTGAAGCAAATCTCTATTATTAATAAGAATGAAACTCCGTCTGTTTGTCTGTCGTGTCTATGCACGGCCAAACGGCTGAGTGGGGGGAGTGTACGAGTGGGGGGATCTTCTTGAGATTTTCCAAAAGTGGGAGCGAGCGAATTTAAAATTGTTTAATCCCACCCGAACCATGGGCCGTAGGGCGGGAGGGGGGTCGAAGTAAGAATTAATGTGCGCTTTTTGGACTTCCCCGCTTCCCCTACCCCTCTAAACGGCCGTTGACAATTCCGGAAAAATACGGGTTTCGTAGGTTTTTGAACGAGGAAGACGACGGCGCGATCGGATCGCGAAAAAAGTATCGGGAAATGCGTTAAAAAAATGCGAGAGTACGGACCCGTTTTCTCGAAAAGTCCGCCGAAAAACTTGGTTTTTTCCGATTAAAATATACCCCATAAAGGTACGTTTTTCGGAACGGTTTTTGCGGGCGAAATACAGCTTTGGGTCCGCCGAATCTGAATCCGAAATCGGATATCGAAAAAAGTGACGTTAAGTTGGTCAAATCGCGAGCGGAAGCGAGAAGAAGCGTTTAACATCAGAAATTAATTTTGCCGTGTTCGCGAGAAGGCTCTACGAAGTCAGGGGTTCGATGAGGCGGGGCTTGCACCTGACGAAAACGGGTTGCGAGCAGGTACACGCACTTACGTCTTGAAGGGTATACAGGTATACCTTGCGAGCGAAGCGAGAGCCATGTCAACAGAATAAATTCGGATTTTTTCCTACAAATATACAGCAATACCTTGCGAGCGAAGCGAGCAACATCCCCGAATAAACTTTTTGTGGTTCCACGTAGTTTCATAAGATTTAATTTGTTTGTAAGAATTTCCAACAGAAAAAAACGTCTGCCAAGTTGGGTGGGCAGTATAACTTCCTCAAGCGAGCGAAGCGAGCAGCATCCCTTACAGAAGTTAAACCTACCCTTAGGGATCTATCGTTTGCGAGCGAAGCGAGCAACATTCCCTACATTCCACACTTTGCGAGCGAAGCGAGCAATATTCCCTACATGCCACACTTTGCGAGCGAAGCGAGCAATTGAATGGGGGGTCCGGGGGGCTTGCCCCCCGGCTGGACGTGGAGGCGAGCGTAGCGAGCCGGAGCGGCTAGTTATTTAAAAAAACGGACGGTAGACCTACGGTTCTAGTCAGACCATTTAATAATGATTAATTTTACTCATTATTAGTTCACTAGAGGCCTGTTAGGGCTTGGAAAGCCCTAATCTAGTAACAAACAGTAGTACCTACCAAACAGGAACTCAGCACATTATAGTAACGATATAAGTCCTACCTATTTGCTTCGTTTGTGTGAATCGGAATTATATATAAAGACCGTTCGGAATTATATATAAAGTCCGCTAAGTTCTTCAGTTTCAATTTCTTCGTTCAGAAATAACTCTCCTAGATGTTAGTAACTACACTACGTTTCTTACTCACCGTGAATTAATGGCAACTGTTGTTACCGCCACAGCCTAATAAACAACTCTCGTTGATAAGGACCGCCTAGAACGCGATCAAGGCGGGTATAAAGACGAACGGCGACACTTTTGCAACAAACTTGGGGCCGTGCTGATTCGAATGAGCAGTCTAACACTAAAATCGGACCGAGAAGTTCTTCACAATTTCAAAGACCGTTCGGAATTATATATAAAGATTATGGTTACTTAGCAATATTAGTTTATAACTGAGCGTAATAAATCAGCTTTCCTTGACACTACAGAGGCTTAGGGATTATGAGATGCTGTGATAAAATGAGAGCATTCCAAAAAGTGGCTAATGATTTTCCTGCTATGAAACTAAGGGAGTTACACTTCCCTAGTAACGCATTGGTTGTACGTGAAAATCAACAGAAAACCCCACCGTGACGTGACGCTCGTGAAGTGACGAAAACAAATGGAAACGTCCTGGTAATCATATTAAATGATAAAAACGCTGCAAATTATTACATAATGGTTTATTATTTCTGGCCCATATTCTCGTGACGTCACGCCTGGAGTAGGTTCGCGTTTCAGCCAAAGTCGGCCATGAGACCGCCCTACGTCAATGAATCGCAACTCAACCAACCTATTTCTCACAAGAAGTTTGCCGTCTCACGTCAACATAATTCGTGGTTATGAGGCCATTTTTCAACAGTTTTGTTTTGAAAAAGTATAATATTGTAGCAATACAAAGCTTCAATTCGACTAAATGTTATAATAATCATGCTTGCCAGCGCAATAATTGACTGTAGATTGCTGTCAACAATACCAATCTAACGTGAACGAGTTTTTATTTGGACTAGGAGCCTACTAACTATAGTAGTTAATGAGTGTCAGAAAACTAAAGAACTTCATTCGTTTAGGCTTTGAGAATAATTTACCTGAAAAACAGTAAAGAAAAGATGATTGAAAATTCCTCAGGTGTCTGTACTGCTGTGTAGGTACAGGGCCATTGCTCAGGTAGCTTCATCAGCGTTTTATTATAAGTTCGTAGTACTATGCTTAACTGAGGAAGCTTTACTTGTTATATTGAATGAATAAAAGGAGAGATTTGATAGTTTGTCAAAATAAACAAGGCAGGATGTTGCTACACCAAGAAACAAAACTACTTAGGTAGGTAGGTACGTACGTCCAACCAGATTTGCTGTTGGTTTAAAGTGCCTAAACAAAGTAGGTGGGTCGTTGCTTTGCCGACGAATACAACCGCTGATTAGCAAGTTTGTCAAATATCGAATCAGGGAATATGCAACATGAATTAAAAACCAGCTGCAAGGAAAAAACCTTGAAATGCATTCCTCTGAAGGTAAGATTTCATAAAGACGGCATTGGCAGTGCAGTTATTGCGCGAGTTTTGCAGTTACGCAAATTTTATGGACAAAAAAGGTAATTAGGTACCTACTTTCGTTTTGATCAATGAAGCACCTACATGAACAAGTAATAATATACGGAAAGTATGTAGGTATACCTTACCTCTAGGTACTTACCTTTCCACATGTGATACAACTTACTATTCCCGCCTAACAGAGCTCTCATAACACATCCTTTCACAAGACCACTTTCACAGTACTCTAAAGATTTTTAGTTTCAATTGATTCAAAGAACAGTTCTAAAACTAGATAGGTAATCCACAACATTTTTGCGGCTGATGTCTGGATCATCTAGAACACTTGTATGTCAACTCCCCAACACACATTTCATATGGATCTCTACCCCACAGATTAAATCTTGCATTCGTAGCGTTTGAGGTCAACACCTGATAATAACTTGATGTAATTTGTGTACAATTTATCACCTTGCATATTACAAATAATGAAAATATTGACTCGGAACTAGGTGAGACTATGTTATGCTGTTGTCCAGCTGTGACTACAAATGGGGCATTTTTGCATATGTTTACTCGTCACCATGACAACAAGGTGAAATAACTTCGATTTCGCTTGCCTCGATGTAAGGATGCGCTAGTGTCCAAGTCTCGAGAATATCACCCATAGTAACCAGCATGTTCTGGGGTTTTCGCCAGTCTCTTTTCTAGTATCCACCTCTGTTCTCGCGTTACAGGCTGCGCTCCCGATGGGGAGCAAATGGATGATCGTACAGCCACCCGAGTGCTCATTCAATCCACGGAGCTAATTTCTATAGGAATCAAACTAAAACCGTAGGTACACTGGATTCCAAAAGCATCTGGGACCTATCCCAGTCGATTCTGCGTCCGAAATTACTTGGGTGACGACACCCCACTTACCTATGGCAGAAATATAAGTAAACAGCTATTCGTCTAGAGGGTTCAGACTCCAACCTGCCCATGTAATGCAATTTTAATTTAAAAACGATTTGCTTCGAACTGTCTGAGAAGATTTTGGGAAGAAGAACAACGGAGATTTTAGATGGGCTGGATCAATTATTTTTGTAACATACTATGGTATGATATAATATACGGGTTTTTTAAGTCAATTCTTAGGCCTTTTATGGCCCGGACGGGGGACGGCGGACGGACATTTCAAATTTGGATTCTACGCACCTTGAAACGTAAAGTGACAAAGTTTGAGGGGGGTTATAAAAAATTTTTGCTATAAAACCATAGGCTTAATAATAAACCAAAAGTGGCGAACGATTTTCCTGATATGAAAACTAAGGGAGTTACACTTCGCTAGTAACGCATTGGTTGTACGTGAAAATCAATAGAAGTAGAAAAAACCGTTGCATTTGATAGTACAAATTTTCGCACTCACGTAGGCCAGCCAATAGACATTTCCAAGTCAAAAATAATATTGCAAGCTGCTACGAAAATCCCTATATTTACTTTTCGTTAGATTCGGTAAATGATCCCTTTATTCCTCCTATACTTCGTGCCTGAGGTTAGTTATTCGTGTTTCCATGGAAATATCTCGATAGTTTCTCGTGGAAAGCCTCCCTACCTACCTATTTCAGTGTTTTTTACATTTCTTGTCACGCACCTTCGTAGTTATCGTCATCCCACGTTACCTTCGCCCCCACATTACCTGCTTCCCTCATATCGTCTCTACCCGCCATTCTCTCATAACAAAATTGATTTTTTTAAAGCCTTAACCTACACCCCGAAGGGTTGAGGGAAAGTTAAGCAACTTGTACAGGGTGAAACTGGATAAGTGACGAAAATTTGTGTGTTAGTCTTCATCAAAAATGTAGCAAAATGCCGCTAATCGCACACTTTTATCTCAATCTGTACTCAAGATATGATTTTGGTTCATTATTTCCAATAATGTTCTTTAATAATAATTGCCTTTGTAATCGTATAGGAAAAAAAAATTTATTTTCTCTCAAACTTTGTCACTTTACGTTTCAAGGTGCGTAGAATCCAAAACTCCGCTTTTCTCTTCACAAAGTTGTCCCTAGCTTCTGATGGTCCTATGAACCTACCAAGGTACTTATGGAAGTTCACCACTTGGACGTTCGGAAAAACCTCATGTGCCTAACGTTCCTTTCACTTCATCAGCAAGTAACTTTTGTAGGGCTCAGGAATATCCCCATTTCAGTCTTTCTCTTTCAAGGATGGTCAGCCAATCCTTCATATCTTGTAACTTTCCAGCACATACTGCATCATTAGCTTGTGTAGATGTAGATGTATAGGAAAACTTTAAGGGTGGGGTTATTTTGGACTCCAAGCATGTAAGCCTGGTGGCTTAGGCCTCTCGTCCACTGGGAGCGGAAAGCTGCGAAAAGTGGCGAAAACGAATTCGGCCGAATCCGCACGAAAACGGTCGAACGATCCAAACACGTGGCTCGGTAGGGGAGCGCGTCCACTGGGCCCGTACCGTTCGTCCGTTTTCGTCCGACCACGTGCGAAGTGCGAATGGATCCCATTCTGCTGGGATTTTTCGGACGTCAAGTTGCGAACGAGTGCGAACTTGGTCTGTGTGAACCAGTGAAAATGGACTGTGAAAAGTTAATTTTGCTTGTACAGGAAAGGAAATATCTGTGGGACCAACGGGAAACGAACTATCATATGCGGCATATACAAAGACGATTCGATTTCGATTTTAGAATGTAGGTTGTCAAGAATGTATTGAAATGTATCCTTTCTCATTCGAAAATAGGAAATGTGGTGGTCCGAAAATGAGAAAATTCACCGAACTCGTTCCTTTTGGCGTTTATGTGATTCACCCACATTTCCCGTCTTTGCTGATTTCACCTGTGCTTGATACGTCGATGAATCAAAGGTGATAGTTCCAAAGCGAAAAATTCTTCATCAGACTAATCAGAAAAGCTGTTCCGAAGAGCCATCTCGTCTATTACGAATCCGGACGAATACTGAGCCAATGGACGAGAGGCATTCGCACGATTTCGGACGAACGGCGTTCGCCAAAATTCGTTGCTTCGCAGTTCGCAGCTTTCCGCTTCCAGTGGACGAGAGGCCTTATTGTACTTATCCATGAGTTTTGAGTTTAATCAAAGAGATTCAGCCCTCTGGTGAGGGATGTGAGTTCTTTAATTAATTGTTCGCTTCGAATAAACATCATTGGGGTTTGTACTCCAAAGAGTTCAAATCTGCAATAGGTGAGTGCAGGGCACTCGAAGATTATGTGGGATACTGTTTCGTCTGTACCCTCGCATAGTCTGCACAGGGATGAGTTTTGTGTGACCCCTACGCGGTGTAGGTGGAAACGTAGGGGTGCAAAGCCGACTATTGTTTTTAATTCCCTACGGTTTTTCCTGAGAATCCCTCAGTAAGTTTGGTGTTGGGTTCAGCCATCATGAATCAGCTTGTGTAAGGGAGGTTTAGGTGTGTTATTTAAATTTTTTTAATTTCTCTTCACTAGACGCCTACACCTATGCAGACTACGGAGAGTCTCCCGGGAGCCCACCTAAAGGCACAACTAGCGCTTCCTTCTGGCATTCTGGGCAACTTACAGTACCAGTCAGCTGATCGCTTATCATTTCAGGTGCTGATTTCAGGTTCTGGCGGTTGTTGTTATTCTGTGGTTGTCACTGTCACGAGTTTTCTAGCCTGGTTTCACGTTCCTCCTCAGCGTTCGTTGATATAATAGATACCTATCGGGTTCCTTCTTTGAGTATTAATAAGATGGAGGGCTCTCAACTCAACGCTGTTTCCCTGTCAAGGCATTCGTGCCACTACAGTCGAGTTACCGTTGCTAATATATATGTGCCTACATGTACCTATATTTACTGAAAGTTTTTTGCTTACTATATGTGATATTATGACTTCAATACCACCAATATTATTCATTTACGCAGCACAGGCTAACCTACTTTTTTTCAAGAACAAAGTAAAGTTCCTACTAAACCAAGGTTGCCTATCATTTTCAGCTATTTGGCTCGTCCCGAAATTTCATGGTTCCAAAGAGATTCAGATTTTCAGAAAGAAAGGACGAGTTCTTTAGCCGTCCCGATCAGATTAATGCTGTGGGTCGAATTTCGGAAAATGACGTTGGCCACAAAACCAAAAAAGCGTTTTCGGTCGACAATTATTTCATCAGTTTCATCACCTTTTTAACGCTGAGTCGGTTGAGCGTGGTTAAAAACTGTCCCAATCACACCCAGAGATCCTAGCAAGCACAAAGAAATGGTTGAATTACTTATTATTAACTCTCAGAAAACTTACATAGGTATAGGTACCTAACAAAAAGGACATTACCTAGAAACATTCCTTAGAAGATGAGCTTTTCCAGCGATGCTACATAACTAAAACTAAACTGAGAACTAAAAGAGCAAATTTTCGTTAACTTTTTCTCCTCTTTTCGGGTCAAATTATCGGCCAATTATATACGAGTACGTAGGAATTGTACAAGAATCGTCGCGAACACAAAGCTTCCACTTTTTGTTCCGCAAAGAGCAAAATACTGATAGCATGGAGGCAAAAAGAGATCTGCTCTAGACGCTTGACATGAGTGTAAGCGAGGAGAGCTGCAAAAAATGAAACATCAAGATGTACCTATGTACACTCAACACTTATTAGGTAGGTACCTACTACCTACCTATACAAACTAGGTATGAACCCTACCTATACAAACTAGGTACCTAGGTACTTCTTCAAACGCTAAACACTAATTAAATCTCTGATGCTACCTAAACCTATTTTGAGATGGTTGCCAACCGCTTAACAAAATTACTCGTATTGGATCCATTTCGATACCTAACTCACGAATTCTCCCAGCTTCACTAAAAAGCAATGAGATTCAAGTGTAAGCGGGAAGCTAGCGAATACACACATCAGGCACCCGATCAGCTGACTAGTAGCCCGGAATGCCAGAAGGATGCGCTAGTTGTGCCTTTAGGTGGGCTCCCGCGAGACTCTCCTTGCAGACTATACCTACCTAATGATTCGTTTAATAATATAGACATGTGTTCTGGTTGAAGAGCTATGCGATGAAGAAATAATAAACCTCTGTGTAATAATTTGCAGCATTTTTGCCCATGTGATTGCATGAAGGTTAACATGAATATAATACGATAATTTACAAAAATTTGCTCATACAATCATGCTGCATGACTGGATTTTGGTTTAATATTTCCAATCATAAGCGTTTGTAATCATATAGGAAACAAATTTATTTAATCTCAAACTTTGTCACTTTACGTTTCAAGTTGTGTAGAATTCAAAACTGCAATGTCCGTCCGCCGTCCGGGCCATAAAAGGCCTTTAACTTGATGGAAAAAAATCCGTTCTTTCCCACATGGACTTCACTTGGGGTCTAGTTGGTCCCAGAATCTAGCTTTGGTCCTAGATCGCTTCACACGCATTAATGCTATGAGCCAAAAATGGGCTAAAACGGTCTTTTTTCCGCATAATTTCCCTCATACTTAGATTTTTCTATTTCTATTGATTTTCACGTACGACCAATGCGTTACTAGGGAAGAGTAACTCCCATAGTTTTCATAGTAGGAAAATCGTTTGCCACTTTTTGGAATGCTCACATATTATCACAACATCTCATGATCCATAATCCATTGTAGTGTCAACGAATAATGTGTAAAGAAGGTACTAGGTACATGGTAGGTAAGCTATTGAGTAGTAGGTACTTAAGCAGTAGGTACTAGAGGATTCGTAGACGATCAGCTGATGTGCTCCTAAAGCTGAGTGAGCTAAATTGTCTCATTTTCATCCTAGGAAGTTGAGATTTGATAGGGAGACTCTCTGGGACATTAGGAATCGATTGAATATATTAGCTCACTCTTACTCACCTGAGTGAGCTAAATTGTCTCCTGTTTTAAAGGTTTTTTCCCCCAGGAAAACGGTGTTGTTTTCCTTTTGAACTCAAATTTATCCACTTTTCCTCATTTAATTTTAACGTTAGACCTCATTTTCGGAATCAGCGTTGAGTTTTTAAACATTTTATTCTATTAGTGTCCTCATTCTGTCGCCTGTTGCATTTTAGACAACGGACTTTCCTGCTAGTAACAAAATTATATCTGTTTCTATCTATTTGATATCTATCTGCGTCTTTTTTCATTCATTTGCGGATCTGCTACACTTATGTTTCATACTCCATCTTATCTTATCATTTCCCTGTTGTAAATTCTCAGAATAATGAATACAACTTTCATCAGGATAGATTGAATCAAACTGGATTTATTTTAAGATACGAGACGTTCGCGAACAATCAAATCGAGTTACTAGACTCTAGACCAGGGGTGCTCAAACTTGAACTGCTGGCGATCTACCTCAATATTTTTAGACTACTTACGATCGACTCTGAGAGGCTGCAAGTATGTGTGATGCAGGGTTGTCGTACATACACGATACACCCTACCTACCTAGGTAGGGTGTACCGTAGCATATATAGATATTAGCTTTCCGCACAATTTACATTATTTTAGTCAAGGTTTGGGTTAGGTTTACTTAAGTTCTTCTCTAAAATATCAATGAAAAAACTCCTAGTTATTCAAAATTGCGAGTTTATTCGTTGTTACAAAACAAAAGAGTTACATATGGTGTTAAACTCAACTAAGGAGTGACTTTAGATGTTGAAGCGTGGCACTGCATGTCCTCAGCATACTTTTCATAAGATGGTGCGTAACCACTGAGTGCCAATCGCAAGCATGATGACATATGATCGTCAGTTAGTCGATTGCGATATTTTGACTTAATTATCTTCATTTCAGAAAATGCAGACTCGCACAAGTAAGTTGACCCAAACATTGCCGTCAGTTGAAGGGCGATTTGCCTTAGATTCGGATATTTATCTTCAGATATAAAACACCAGAAATTTGTATCAGATGCTGTAGCTTTGAGATGTATATCTGATATAATCTGCACCAACTCATTTTCAACAGAACATGAGTTCATATTAAACTGACTTGCTACTTCAGTAGCTAATTCCTCAATGTTTTTACATGAAAAAGGATAACTCTTTGACAAGTACCGCGCGTTCCTTTGATAAAGCCGCCTTTTGCCGCAAGCAGTGTTATTACGTAATAAATTTTTGTAGTTTAGTTACCTACTTATTAAAAATTTTTTTCTTCTCGAGATCTACTCAAAAAGCACTCGCGATCGACCGTTTGAGCACCCCTGATCTATACATTCATGTTACGGATACGAAGAAGCTATTTACCACACCCATGTTTTTGCAATTTTTAGAGGTATTTATTCTTAATTTTTCACAGAGGAAAGCCAAGGGAGAGGAGCTGTTCGACCGAGTCTGCGAGCACCTGAACCTCGTGGAGAGGGACTACTTCGGCCTCATCTACGAGGAGAAAGGCGACCCCAGGAACTGGCTCGAGCTCGATAAAAGGATTTCCAAATTTTTCAAAGGTAAGTCGAAGTATGCGACGTCACCTTTCTTGAATTCATGTGCAGTGTAGCCAGATGTCCCTTTTTTGGGGGTTGTTCGAGCGAAGATAGGGTTTCGTACAAATGTAACAAGAAAAACAATGTGGGATTTTATGAAGTAAATCCACTCATGTAAATGAGAAAGATATTATTTTATTGTCCAAACAGGGAGCACGACTTTACAACTAGCAGAACATTATAAAACTGTAAAACACAAAATTACAAGACCAATGCACTTGATTGGCTGAGGGCCTGGAGGCGGCGACCAATCACATTCAGGCTAACAATAGCGGGATAGGAATCCGCTCAAATATGAAATTAACTTTCTTCAACAACCTAAAGTTAAAATTTTTGGCCTCCAAAATCAAAATTTCCAATCGCATTTTACATTTTAGACCATTCTGAACAACTTTGGATCCGTGTCTGTCTGTATGTGTGTGTGTCTGTCATGTGTCCGCAAATCCTCGTAACAAGCTTATTTTCCACAGTTTTCATCTGATTTGGATGACATTTTCAGGGGATGTGCGGGCTAGGGGGTAGACAGACGGTCCCCTATCAGTTTCATCGTTCTTGACACAATATCTCAATATGCACATGCGCAAACGTAAATTCTACCAATCATCATTTTTTTACGCCCTAGTCGTTCGATCTCGCTCAAATTTGGATGATAGTTGGGGGATAAGAATTTGATAATTTCATGATTGTATCATTAATAGGTACTGTGCATGCGCCAACGTGATATTCTTGTAACGAACTTAATGACTACAGTTTTACCCGATTTGGATGAAATCATCTGGGAATGCCCGGGTCAGGTTGTAGATGGTCCCCTATCAGTTTCATTGTTGCCAAATTAATAGGTACTCAACTCTGCGCATGCGCAAACGTGAATTCTATTATGCTCCATTTTTTACGCCCTAGTCATTCGATCTCGCTCAAATTTGGATGATAGTTGGGGGATGACGATTTGATCATCCCATATCAATTTCAACATGGTTGTATCATTAATAGCTACTCGTTTCTGGGATCTTGAGGTTCAGTCAAAAAAGTAGTCTTCGTCTAGGCCAACGTTTCGATCAATTTATTGATCATCCTCAGGGCTCAGATGAAATTATGCAACCTTAATTACATGAAATGGTGTTGTGCAGAAATGTTCCCCACTCTCATCACTCAGACTGGATAATGCAGTACAGTCAGCTTGTATCAAACTTAGCAAGTATGAAAAACAAGTAATGCAATTTGAAAGAAGAGGTTGCTAAAAGCCTCTTCTTTCAAATTGCATTACTTGTTTTTCATACTTGCTAAGTTTGATACAAGCTGACTGTACTGCATTATCCAGTCTGAGTGATGAGAGTGGGGAACATTTCTGCACAACACCATTTCATGTAATTAAGGTTGCATAATTTCATCTGAGCCCTGAGGATGATCAATAAATTGATCGAAACGTTGGCCTAGACGAAGACTACTTTTTTGACTGAACCTCAAGATCCCAGAAACGAGTTTTGAACGTAGCGGTCGAGAAATCCAGCCTTATATTAATAACTACTGCGCATGCTCCAATATGAAATCCTTGTAACAAGCTTATTTTCCACAGTTTTCATCCGATTTGGATGAAAGTTTTAGGGAATGTGCGGGTTAGATTGTAGATGGTCCCCTATCAGTTTCATTGTTGCCAAATTAATACTCCACTCTGCGCATGCGCAAATGTAAATTCTACCAAGCATCATTTTCTCACGCCCTAATTGTTCGATTTCGCTTAAATTTGGATGATAGTTGGAAGATGACAATTTGATCATCCCATATCAATTTCAACACGATTGTATCATTAATAGATACTGCGCATGCGCCAATGTGAAATATCTGGATGAAAGTTTTAGGGAATGTGCGGGTTAGGTTGTAGATGGTCCCTTACCCATTTCATTGTTTTCAACTCATCAGTTCATTCTACGCTTGCACAAACGTAAATTACATTGAGTATCATTTATTCGTTTCTCAATTGACCAATTATGACATTTTGATTTACAGTTTTCCTCTATGAAATTTTTCAAGATTATTTAAAACTTTTCAATGATCTATAAATTCATAATAGTAAAGAATGGTAAGAATTTATTGGCACTTGTTACATAAGCCTCAAGGGCTCTCTTAGTCGTAACATAATAAAATTAACTTATTAGATAAATACATTCTAGGGCCACTAAAGACTGCACTATTAAAATAAAAAAATACAGAAAACAATTGAATTATACATTAATGACAATATAAATAAAAAAAACTAATAAGTTCAACTGGGTGGGTGTGGAGATCGCTAATACCATGTGATGCCATAGTGCTCTCAATAAGATTCCGAAAGGTGGACAGCTCTGTAGCAGACCTACAAGCCAGGGGTAGGGAATTCCATACTCTTGAGCTTCCATATGCTGTACTCCTCCTGTTAAACGAGGAAGCTATGTGCCACATACAAGTTGGCAGACTTTTTTTTCCTTTCATTATACCTAACCCCTTCAGTTTGGTAAAAATGACTTAGGACTTTGGTAAAGATGAGATTACTTGAACATTCTTTCATATTATTAAACTCCTTTGGTTCTATTTGCAGCCGAACCCTGGAGGCTCAGTTTCGAAGTCAAGTTCTACCCAACTGATCCCACACAACTCCAAGAAGACATCACCAGGTAAATATCCGAATTAATTTGAAAGATTTTGAATATCCAAGAATCTGATATCAAAGAATGAAACATGTACTTATCTATATTAATATAATAATAAATAATAACAATAAAACCGTTTATTCAGAATAGGAACAAGTTCCCGCCTAGCTCTGAATACAGAAAAAACCATAAAAATTGACAAAATAAAAATAAAATCAGTAACCATTGACAAAAATACAGTAATACAATTCGGAGAAATGGAGAGCAAAAATAACAATGGGAGGAAATTATCAAACAGTAACGAATTTATTGCAGATGAATTTAGGAGAGAAATGATTAGAACTTGGGGGAAATGAAGATAAGATGAGGAAAGAAGAAGGGGAAGGGGGAAAGAAAATACTTGAATAAGAAGCGTAGCAGACGAATTGTCAGATAGTCAAACAAACCACACCCCAAAACTTATTTATGTAACACGTGACCTCTAGGCTTGAGATTTTAGATATACCTCACACAACTGTTGAAGGCCACTTCAATACGTCTCTTGGAGGCTGCATAACAAGATCATATATAACTTATGTCACCATATGTGAATATTGGCAAAATTAGAGCCTTGAACTAATTTAATTTAGTTTCTTCTGGCGTAGAATATGCTAGTTTCTTCAAAGAATGTAGTGAACCATACATTTTTTGTCATATTAAAGAAGAATGTTCAGACCAGTGCAAGTTAGCCGTTAAAATAATTTCTAAATTCTTCACGGAACCACATAAATTTATTGGGATAGAGTTCAGCATGATCCTGGAGAGGTTTTCGAGTTCCAGTGGCCGAGTAGTGCAAATCATAGCTTGCGTTCTCGAAGGGTTTAGTCTTAATATAATGCATATGTAAGTAACCATTTTGGCCCTTAAGGCCGAGCATCTAGATTGAAGGGTTGTACCGATTCTGTACTAGCTGTACTTGATCTGATCCATTTTAGCGTTTTCGTAAAAAATAAAGCTATTGCAATGGCTCGGAAATTTTAAAATACAAACTTTTAATTTTTGAAACATTCCTTCATTGATACCTGTTTTGAGGCATTCTAATAGAGGTGGTTTTCTTGAGGATCCAGTCATAAGATTTTGATTTGCCAAATTTTCGGTAAAGCCTATTACCATTCTCAAGGCCTAGGGAAAATATGTGATTAGGATTTCATCTATGGTTACGTACATCATATTGAACGGATATGGTTCTTAAATTAGAAATGTTATCTAGGTTACTTACATGGAGTAGTATACAGTTCAGTTTTTGTTCACAAGTAGCACAAACATTAGAAATTTGGACAGAATTGGATATTATATATGCTGTAGTGTTAGATCGAGAGCTTTCTACATACTGACTATTGACTTAGAATTCATTCGGGTTGACGATATAGGTACCTGGTTATGAGAGCGCAGGTATGATATACGTAACCATAGATGAAATCCCAATCTTTAATCAGACCTTTACTATGGTTCGAATTCTTCAAGGGTTTCTCTCGAATTCGTTTGATGTTCTTCATTTTTTGACTAGTTTTAATTCTACGATATTATTAGTATCTAGCCTCGTCTAGCATTTAAGTCACCATTTTCCCATTTTAGTTTCGTTTGTACATTATCTTCTAGTTGTTTTATTTCTCCTGTTTCACACGCCCAGATTTCGATTTTTAATGACTCGAATAAAAAACTTCACACTAATTCGTATTAAGGTATTCCACTAAATTCTAACACGTTTATTTTCAGGTACCAGCTCTGCCTCCAAGTCAGAAATGACATTCTTTCGGAAAAGTGAGTAACATTTGATACGTAATTTGTACCAATAAATTATGGGAATTATGTATTTGTGAGATATGCTGTAGGGGAGAGTGGGTGAATACCCACTGGGGGTGAATACCCATATGGGGTGGCCCCATATAATTATTTAACCACCTGAGTGACCAATCTTCTTGTAGCCAAATATCGTCATCTTTAGATCAGCAGTAATGTTGGAAAAGTAGGTTTGGGGTCATTAATTTGTTGTTATCAAAGATGACATCATACGTTTATGTAAATTGTTGAGTATGACGACGTAGACAAATCATTTAGCTTTACTTTCCACCAATTACTTCATGTTTTTTTTACGAAAACTGTAGTTTTTAATGATTTTTTATTTCGAAAAGTTTACTGGGGCAATATCGCCACACCGAATTCAGGCTGATTCCGCCATGGTGGTATTGCCCCAATGCTCCATTCCTCAGTCTTGTTGGAATAATCACCTATTTCTATTGATTCTGAGTAATTAAAATATAAATTGATATTTAAAAGACGAATTATATTGTGATAGCTATCTACCTATCTACTGAATAATTGTACAGTATCGACCTAACTGCGTTCCTATATTAACATCAAACCTGAAGAAGAGCACAAGTTTAAAACTTTAAAAGCCGGGAAGATGGAATGCTGTGTAATATTTCTTTTTTTTAACGAGTTGAACGTTATCAATAATTCAGTTCCTGTGAAGAACCAACATTATTTTACCAATATTTTTGTTCCAACTTTACTATTCTGATGTGGAACTTGTTTGTCAATCTTTAGTGAATCCTTTTCTTGTCAACTAAGTTCCCAATATGGTGACAAGATACCCAGGAAGAGTTTTTGAAATTCAATAAATCGTGATTCCGATGTTCTGATGAGACTGTTCGTTTCCTTCTTGTTTAGTATGGCGGTATAACCCTAACTCCATGGCGGTATTTCCCCAGCTAGCTGTGGTAGTACCGTCATTTACTAGGGTTTCGTAAATTGTTGTTCAATAGTATTGAATAGACGTGGGGCGGCACTAGGAGCATCAACCAATTACGCCTAATTCTAAAGAAAGTAGGTACCTATATCAAAGGTTGATATGGTTTAGCAAGTAGGTAAAGTAAGTATACTTATGTGTGAAAGGAAAGAAGCTACCTAGGCGACACGTGGTGCTCTACCCAGTAGTAGGCCCGAGCTCCACAGGGACAAAGGCGGGAGGGGGGTGCGGAAGCAGAACACCACGAAACTTGGGCGACAATTATTCTGGAACCGCTGATTCCTCACTTCTCGAGCTGAGAAGGATTGACACTTCGCGAAAATAGCGGGTTCAACCACTCACAATTTGCTATGGCAAAAAAAAAAACTTGGTAGGAGGCCTCCATAGGTGATTATTTCAACATGGGCAACAGGTTAATGGCGGAGCCCTCTTCTCTTTGTGCTGGTCAGGAATCTACAGTGGAAAAGTAGGTAGGAAACTGGTAGATGTTCCTCAATGTTGGGGAGGTTGGCAGGCGTGAATGCAAAGGTAGCAATATGCAGGTGAGTGCCAATTGCGAAAAGTGACTGCATGATCGAGTGTGCGGTGACGTCACTAAGAAAGAGAAGAGAGTGAGATGGTGTCTGGACGATTTCTCAGGCATCCGTGAAAGGTACAAAGTAGGAACTACATTATTAAATAAGGAACAATATTCTACAATACATAATGCATTCGTATACGATGCTAACAATATTATTATTGGACAATTACGTGCAACTTTTGAATGGCGAACGAAATGGTCAGACCTAACAGCTGACTGAACACGTGCAAACCACGCCAGACCCAGTGCATTCCGCAGAGCAGTTGGCACTACTCTTATCAAAGAGTTTGATAATGATGAAGCTGGCCAGTAGTAAACAACTGGGATGTGGGCTGCGGCGTATTCGAAATCACCGAATTTGGGACAGAAATAGTGATGGATTTGAGTATTTTGGTGCAGTGGTAGTAAAGTGATGTGAAGATGGGTGCATTCAGATTGCGATGGTGGTTGGTTTTGTGCTTGGAGTCGTAAATCTTCACGCAGGTTCATCTTCATTTCTGTTCAAGTATAAAGTTCCTACACAATCAGCAAAAACTTTTAATTCTACTGGAGCTATTTTTTTTTTTATAAGTTGCTTCAAAATCTGAAGCTCCTGAATGCAAACCTGGGCTGTAATGGACAAATATGCTTAAGGTGGCGGTATTACCCCATTTTCCCCTATGTATTTTTTTTAAATAAATTTATTGTACTGTTTAGGTTGGCCTGTTCTTTCGTCACGCACGCCATGCTTGGTTCGTACCTCGTTCAATCGGAGCTCGGAGACTTTAATTCGGACGAGTACACGGACACATCCTACCTCAAGGTAAGACTCTGACTTCCTAATAATAATAATTTATTATATCAGGCCCACATCAACTCCTTTGGTTCATCTGTCAGTGGAATCAAGGATTTTGTCACTCTTAAAGATGCTTGGCAAAAGGTTTGTGTAATGAAGGGTCTACCGCCACAAACTATTTAATCTATCACCACATATCAGTGTGACGTGGTATGGGAATGCTGACACATTGGCTTCTCATTATGACCTTCTCTCCTCTGCCTCGTAAATTGGAGGATGCTGACTGGGCACTCTATAAGGAGCAGATGGTGCACGTCAATCAATGAAAACATTGAGGATGACGTTACAAACTTCACCTCTGCCATCATTTTGGAAGTATCAGCAGCCATCTATCACCACACATCAGCATGATGTGGCTTGGGAACTCAAGCACATTGCTGACATATGGGCTTATCATTATGACCTTCACTCAGAAATCGGAGGATGCTGACTGGGTGCTCTATAAGGAGCAGATGGTGCATGTTAACCAAAGGGAAACATTAAGGTAGAACAAACTTCATCTATGCCATCCTTGAGGCGACATCAGCTGCAATTCTAAAAACAAACCCCACTAAAGGATGCAGCCATGTCCTTTGGGTGGAATAGGGATGTTCAAGAAGCCAACAGAGCAAATCATCATGCTCTAAATGGATTCCACTGGAGATGAACTCTTGAAAATTATGCTATATTTAATTGAGGGAGAGCATATGAGTGCGTGTTCAAGTGTCAGCCCCAATTCTACTCCTTTCGCCCTTCTGTCAGTGAAATCAAGGATTGTACCCCTCCTAAAGATGTTAGGCGAAAGGTTTGTGCAATGAAGGATCTCTCGCTACCAACTATTACATCTATCAAACCTGCTCGTTGTTTGAATCTTTATGTTGGCAGATTCAACGTTGTTGTACTCGTACAAAATATACGCGCAGATGCCCTCAAAGAACAGGTAGGTAATTTAAAATCGGAAAAGTATCGTCAACTGCATTCACTTCCAAGTAGGTGAACAGGATATCTGGCTGTTGGACTATGTAGGTAGGGTACTTCGTTCATGTGATCAACGGAATTTGATTTAATGGTAAAATTATATTCATCATAGGTTTACCCTTATACGAGAAAAGTTAAGTTAGACGGCAGTCAGAGAGAGAACCAATGCCCATTCTTAAAATTTTGTTCACCTTTGTATCAGGTTATGATGACTACGCATAGGACAGTATTCCAACAATCGTAGATAGGCCTCTTTCCTGTACACGCGTAGTTCTACACGTTGGCGCGAAGATTCGCGCATGCGCAGTTGGTATTTCAGTCTTTTTGCGTACACGGGTAGAAAACTACAGCATCATAAAAAACTCTCTAATTGCTCATTTTTCATTTTTTAGAGAAAATGCGCTTAAAAAAAAAAACAAAAAAACTAAGGGATGCAGCTATTTTTTTAACTCTTTCTTTTAACTTCGATTCTCTTCTTGCTTGCTTGCTTGCTTGCTTGAGACAAAATTTCAGATCGATTTTTAACCCACTTCCCGATATCCAATCGATCTGAAATTTTGCACACGAGTTCATGCTGGCGTACATTTTAATCTATCAAATTTTCGCGAAGAAAAAGTTAGTTATACTATAAATTTTCGAAAATTTGAAATTTACTATGGGACACCTTACAAGTGTTGTGTATTGTAGGGAGGAGGAGTGAGGGAGGAGGAGGAGGAGGGGGGAGGAGGAGTGAGGGAGGAGGAGGAGGAGGAGGAGGAGGGAGGAGGAGTGAGGGAGGAGGAGGATGATGAGGAGGAGGGAGGAGGAGGAGGAGGATACTATTGAACGTCTGCATAAAATGACAACGAATCCAGGGTCAATAAAATATTAAATGATTTTCCTTGTCAATTTAATTTAAGTTATTATCAATGTGATTTTGAAACAATGTGATTTTGTTTCAATTTACTGTTGCCAAGAAACTACCAAATATTGAAACAACAATAAAATTAACTGAGAACATGAGAAAAAGAAAGAGTTACATTAAAAACTTGTTTTTATGGGTTCATGTTCTTGTGATGTTTCAACTTTAATGTGACGGCCTTTGTGTTATCATTTAATACATATTATTATTGCATAATATGAACCTAAAGCAGTAAGGTAAATAATGATGACAATAGTATTAATAATGTTATTATTGTTTCAGGATTTTAGGTTCTCACCAAATCAAACCCCCGAACTTGAATCAAAAGTGATGGAACTCCATAAAACGCACAAGTGAGTCTATTCGACAAGTTAATCAGCATTTTAATGTTAATTTCAACATGATTGTATCATTAATAGCTACTGCGCATGCACCAATGTGAAATCCTTGTAACAGCATTGATGTCCACTGTTTTCATCCGGTTTTGATGACATTGTCAGTGAATGCGTGGTTTAGGTTGTAGATGGTCCCATACCCATTTCATTGTATTCATTGCATCAGTTCATTCTGCGCTTGCATTATCATTATCATTTTTTCGTTTCTTAATTGACCAATTATGACATTTCACGCTACTACTTGATTTACTCTTTTCCGCTATGAAATTTTTTCCAGATCATTTAAAACTTTTCAATGATCTATACATTCATGATAGCTAAACAAGGAAGCTATGTGCCACACCCAACTTAGCATACGTGTTTTACGTATTTTTACTAAGGGATTGACTACTAGGCCACTGTTCTATGTAAATAACTGATCTGTGTAAAATGTTTCCGAGATCGTAGTAGATGAGCTTACACTAGTTTTGACTAGTTACAAAGGTCAGCGGTCTGGATGCTCGCTATGGGTGATATTCTCGAGATTTGGACACTAGCTCATCCTTACATCGAGGCAAGGCGAAATCCAAGTTATTTCACCTTGTTGTCATGGTGACGAGTGAACATATGCGAAATTGCGCCATTTGTAGCCACAGCTGGGCAACAGCATAACATAGTCTGACCTAGTTTAGAGTCAATATTTTCATTATTTGTAATATGCAACGTGATAAATAGTATGCAAATTACATCAAGTTATTATCAGGTGTTGACCTCAAACACTACGATCGCAAGATTTAATCTGTGGGGTAGAGATCCATATGAAATGTGTGTTGGGGAATTGACCTACAAGTGTTCTAGATGATCCAGACATCAGCCGCAAAGATGTTTTGGATTACCTATCTAGTTTTAGAACTGTTCTTTAAATCAACTGAAACTAAAAATCTTTAGAGTACTGTGAAAGTGGTCTTGTGAAAGGATGTGTTATGAGAGCTCTGTTAGGCGGGAATAGTAAGTTGTATCACATGTGGAAAGGTAAGTACCTACCTAGAGGTAAGGTATACCTACATACTTCCCGTATATTATTACTTGTTCATGTAGGTACTTCATTGATCAAGACGAAAGTAGGTACCTAAATACCGTTTTTGTCCCTAAAATTTGCGTAACTGCAAAACTCGCGCAATAACTGCACTGCCAATGCCGTCTTGATGAAATCTTACCTTCAGAGGAATGCATTTCAAGGTTTTTTCCTTGCAGCTGGTTTTTAATTCATGTTGCATATTCCCTGATTCGATATTTGACAAACTTGCTAATCAGCGGTTGTATTCGTCGGCAAATCAACGACCCACCTACTTTGTTTAGGCACTTTAAACCAACAGCAAATCTGGTAGGACGTACGTACCTACCTGAGTAGTTTCGTTTCTTGGTGTAGCTCAACAACCTGCCTTGTTTATTTTGACGAACTATCAAATCTCTCCTTTTATTCATTCAATATAACAAGTAAAGCTTCCTCAGTTAAGCATAGTACTACGAACTTATAATAAAACGCTGATGAAGCTACCTGAGCAATGGCTAGGTACCTACACAGCAGTACAGACACCTGAGGAATTTTCAATCATCTTTTCTTTACTATTTTTCAGGTTAATTATTCTCAAAGCCTAAACGAATGAAGTTCTTTAGTTTTCTGACACTGATTAACTACTATAGTTAGTAGGCTCCTAGTCCAAATAAAAACTCGTTCACGTTAGATTGGTATTGTTGACAACAATCTACAATCAATTATTGCGCTGGCAGGCATGATTATTATAACATTTAGTCGAATTGAAACTTTGTATTGCTACAATATTATACTTTTTCTAAACAAAACTGTTGACAAATGGCCTTATAACCACGAATTATGTTGACGTGAGACGGCAAACTTCTTGTGAGAAATAGGTTGGTTGAGTAGCGATTCATTGACTTAGGGCGGTCTCATGGCCGACTTTGGCTGAAACGCGAACCTACTCCAGGCGTGACGTCACGAGAATATGGGCCATACTCGCATCACCGAATTCCATGACATCAAGTAGTCAATCCCTTAGTAAAAATTCAGATAAAGTCTGGAGGAACAGCCCCTACAAAGTTTGAAATGAAAACCCAACAACCTTATCCAGGTATCTCAGTTATAAGAAACTTATTTTAGCAAATTATAGCAAATATACAGGGTGTCTAAAGAAATTATGGAACAAACTCAAGGAATCGATTCTAGAACTCATTTCTGATTGAAAGTTACTATTAGAGATTTCTTTTTAAATGCTTTGCTTTCAAATTATTCAATGTTTAAGATTTTTTTTTCATGTTTTGTACCTTATGACATTAAAAATGGCACTGTAGCTCCCTCTAGAATCACAGTTAACGCAAAACTAAGAACACAAAACACCAAGAACACCCAACTTGGCAGAATTTCATGTTTAACTTTGTTGCAGGGGGCAGACACCTTCGGAAGCAGAGCTCCACTACCTCGAAAACGCCAAGAAGTTGGCTATGTATGGCGTGGACCTCCACCCAGCCAAAGACTCGGAAGGCGTCAACATCACCATCGGCGTCTGCTCTACCGGACTCCTCGTCTACAACGATAAGTAAGAATTTCCTGATTTTCCCCTGTTTAGTTTTAATAAGTTGTAGAGTTATGGAGAGTTAAAAAAGGCACATACAAGTCAAAAACTGTTGACATCACGACAGGAGTACTTCAGGTAGATCCATTATCTACAATTCTATTTGCTTTATATGTAAATGATTTTGAAAATTAAATAATGGAACTCGAAGCTAGTGATGTAAGTATCGACCACAATAATGAAATATCATCACTTTGCTATCCTTGTGTGGAATGCTGGGGACATAGGTACCTGTTGGAAATAGAAAGGGCTCAACGCTCGTTCTTCAAGTTCTTGTATCAATTACCAAGGTCTACACCAGGGTATATAATAAGAAATGAGATAGGTGTTGCCCCGCTAGGTGGCATAGTACTGAAATGGACCTTGGGGTGGTGGGTGAGGATTTCGGAAATGGGTTAACCATTGTGTTGCCTAAGCTCTGCTACCAACAACTACTCAAACTGAATGCCTTCTAACCCAACAATTGGTCACCCATTGTCACATAACGCAAAATAATAACAAAATGTGGTTAATCACCATCAGCTCTTTTTTTTTTTTTTTTTTTTTTTTTTTTTTTTTTTTTTTTTTTTAATTGTATGTCAAATTTATTTTTTTTCAGAGTGCTCCTCTTGGCGAACTACACTCTTTCCACTTTCCGAATTTTACAATAAGCCGAGAGAAGGAATAAGAAACAAAATAGATGAAAAATAAATAAATAAATAAATAAAAAAAATCAATGAGCAAGCATGACTGAAAACAAAAACTAGACAGAATCATAGAAATAACAAAACTTGAATAATCAAAAGTGAGTAAAATAAACTGTAAACAAATAAAAAGGAAAACAAACAAACAGTAACATAAAACAATAAAATAATCAGGAAATTATGTAAAATAAAATAAAAATTAATAAATAAAAATGAATTAATTCAATTTTTGGTTAGCAAAGCTTCAAAATTTTGAATTTGGAATCATGATTTGGAGAATGGAAAGAAGAGAACGGAGGGGGGGGGGGGGGGGGGGGGGGGGTGAGAGAGAAGGACAGATGTCATCAAAATCCATGCAGTTGAGAAAAACTGTGAAATCTTCCAGATAATTCGTCACTAGATCTCTCTGAGTGTTGGAGGCCAGATTCCACCAGTCAGTACCACCTTCCTCAACAGATCCTTCAGACCGAATCGGTACAAGTATGCAGCATGTTTCCCATGATTACTTAGTGCCTGCGTAAGCTTGAAATTGATCTTTAGAGGCGTGTTAAGTCTATCAGCGACCTGAGGGAAAAACTTGTGAGTGTGGGATGCATTTGGTGTACTGTGCCACTGACTTTCCCACTTCTCTAATGCCAATCTGTAGCCGACTGCCTCGATATGGGAAATAGGTGCCATGGTGAATGCATATGACAGGGAGTTGTCAGTTGACGCTTCCTTGGCAAGCCGATCGGCGAGTTCATTCCCGATGTTCCCATTATGTGCTTTTATCCATTATTATTAGATAGTGTTATTATCCAAGAAATTAGCCATTCGGTAGCTCTCAGAGCAGACGCTAATCGACGGAGTTCCTCAACATTATACAATCGGACTTTGGTGCTGTTGAGCATATGCAATGATGCCTGGCTGTCTGTGTATATCACTCCACTTCTTCTTTCGTAGGGTACTGAATCACACACCTACGCTTTGCAGCTTCATTTATATGTGACAAAAGTTATAATAATCTGAATTCCTTTGGAATCATATCAGCTGGTACAATCGTCATAGTTTATAATGTCATTTTTACTATGTTTTACCAGATGCGATTCATCCCATGTTGATTTTTTCCCCTGTTGAAGTTCTGTCCCTTAGGATGGAGAGCAAACCTATGAAGTTACAGCTACCTGGGTGGCTTCTTTCTATTCTTTCTATGAATTATTATTAAGCCCCGTACATAGTAATCCTATATTAGATAGAACACTGGTCCAAAAAGAATTTCCTACCAAACTGAGTCTAAGGTGCATTATTGAAATATAACTGATGTCACGTACCAAAAGAAACTAAAGGAAGATCTTCACTACATGCAGATACATCGGTACATGGATATGCCGTATTTTCCCCCCTTGTGAAATATGTGTTTTGTGTCTTAAGTTAAAAACGTCTCAATCGAAAACTTGAATCTTTAAAATCTTGTAAAATATACAATTTTCATTTTTGTTGTGGTTTTTTATTTTAGGCTGAGGATCAACCGATTCGCCTGGCCCAAAATTCTCAAGATCGCCTACAAGAGGAACTACTTCTACGTCAAAATCCGCCCTGGGGAGTACGAGCAGTACGAGCAAACCATTGGGTGAGTCCAACCCACTCTAGTGGCTGATTAGGGAACCTTGATCACCTGTTTCAGAGAGCCTCCACTCTAAAGAGTGGGTATTTGGGGAGAACAGTCAGGTGGTTGTGGTTAAAATGAAAAAACAGAAGTTAGTGAAACAACGTTGTCTATTTCCATGAAAAATAAAGAGTTACAATGTTAAATCGATTTCGACGGTTAGGCCATCAGTAGCAAACAATAACTGAAGACACATTAGAAAGGACACAGCTTATTTAGTCACAGGTGAAGGGAGATGGGATCCCATTGGTCGAAAGAAAGGAAAGGGGGCTGGAGGTAGAACCAATTAAGTGCAAGCAAAGTCAAGGGGGATTATAGCTAATCAGATGAAGTGCGAGTAAAAAGAGTGGAAGAATGACTGGTTTCAACAGTGTTAGGCACGAGTGAACCCTTAATGTATGAGAGAACCCAGACACATAAGTCACGAGTGAACCCAAGATGTATGGGTGCACCCGAAATGATGCATTGGACATGGAGTATGATTGAAATTCTTAATAACTGAAAACGAGTAATTTTCTTCTCATAACGGCGAATAACTTTCTCAAGCCACTGTTCCTTGACCTTAACCCTATTTTGACATGCATATGTCTTTGCTCTGGGGGGTCAACCAAAAATTTTCGTCACAATGTCTAATGATGTTCACGTACAACCCAGCTGTTGCTAGGAAAATGGAACTTCCGCAGTTTGCATCGCACAGAAATCGTTCGCCACTCGTTGGAAAGCGCTTGATTTACTTGATAAATGTTCACATCTCAAGTTAAATTTCCCCCGCTTACGTACCTGGCTACATTCCTAAACTAAGTTGATTGGACTATAAACAATTTTCGTTTGGCGGCACATGATTCAGTTTGGCGAAATTTAAGATCTACACTGTCAACTGCTTGTTGAAATAATTTGGGGAGTTAATAACATGTGGAGGAGAGTCTAGACATGACCCGTTTTCAATAAGCCAATAACAATAACAACTCATTGTAGTGGCTTCTCTCCACAGTTATTTTCAACATTTTCTATTTCTAGCCGGTATACAGTCCAAAGAAAGGATTTATTTACAACTCTCGAGGGCAATCGTTATGAAATCCCCAATCAAAGACATATCCATGTAACATGGTATCTGCTTGTAAAGCAGATACTGGAAATCGTTTACGATTTTCGTGGATCCTGTGTGGCCAATTTGGCGTACACATCACATTGGTACGACACAAGAGCGTCACAAAACGTATATATGTGGTGATGAGGTGAGGTGAACATCAGCCACAAAGTACTGTGGAAGGCTTCGCACGTATTTGTCGTCCTTCTCGTGGATGGTGTTCTCGATGCCCTCATTCGAGGCGGATATTTTATGCCATTGCGTACATATTAGTCGTGAATGTACTCACCACATTTTGATGAGGCGTCATTACCTAATGGGGTGAAAGGTAAGTGGATATTAATCAACAAGAAACAGGCTGATATTATACGGGCGTGTCGATAAAACATTGCCCTCAGAAATGCGTTGGGCTACTGATACATTCTGGGTTCACTCGTGCCTATCACGTTTGTGTGCACTCGTACAATCTGACGAGTTGTTTACAACTAATTTCACCGCCGCTGGGTGCACTCATGCCCTGACCCCATACCGATACCGTCTTACAGACAGACAGATAGGGTGCTTACAGACTGGAGCTGTGCCAAGAGCGAGGAAAGAGAGCAAAGAGAGGAGCGAAGAGAGCTGAGAGTTGGCCAATTCAAAGTGGAGCGAGAGTCAGTGCGGTTCACATCCTTCTAGACGATGGATGACTATTATTTCTTTGCGGAAAACCCGTCATTGAGAATTTGGTACTTACTTCAAAGGCGAAAAGTAGAAGAAATTCACATAATTAATCAATCGAGACATATACAAGGGGAATTTCATCATTTGTACTATGAACTGTGAGAAGATTCCGGCAGGTTTCATGAATATTTTCGGATGGATATTACGACATTCGGCTACTTGTCCCATAAAGGTTTTTTCCTGAACACAATACCAATTAAATAATCAGGATTCATGTTACAATAGTAGCTCTAAGAGCGACAAAAACAAATTTTTTTTTTTTTTTTTTAAAGATTCTTTATTTCTTTTTCATAATACAAATACATAAAATTGAAAATAAAATGCTCTTTAAAAATAATACAGATTGCTTAAAAAAAATACAGAAACTTATCCCCTATGTGGGCATAGCCCGTGGCAGGGAGATGAGTCGTACCTCAGCTAGGAGAATAACAAATGTTCATAAGTGTTTACTTATTTTAAAAAGAGAAAAAGAAACACGCTTCTTTTAAAAAGAATACAATAATATTGTTCCAGCTGCAATGGATCGGAGTGCAATGAAAACAAAACATGTACCCATCCAAGATAGAAAAATATATTAATGAAGTTAAAAAGCAGTAGTATTGCAGAAGTTATAACATGATGAAGTGCTTTTTGAGTTTCTGACTATTTTTACAGTTTTTATTTAAAAGTGCCGATCTCAGGGTTTCTGGAAGAGCATTAAACCCACGTACACCTCGTGCTGGGTATGAGTTGTAACCAAGAGTAGTGCGAAAATATGGAATAGTCATAGAGTTGCAAGAATGGAATCTGGTGTAAATTAAATGGTTAGGCGTGGAAAAACTTTTTTCTTTCAAGATCTGTTTAATGCAATGAAGCTCCATCAGTGAGGGAAATTTTAAAATATTCAAATGTTTAAATAAGGGTTCGGTATGTTCCAAAAACCTCTTCTTACTTATAATTCTTATTAGCTGTTTTTGAGTGGTGATAATGGGCAATAGGGTAGTGGGATAAGTGGCACCCCCTGCAGGAATACCGTACAAAAGCACTGATTGGACAAGAGCAAAGTAAAATATTTTTAATAGAGGCAATGATAATATTTTATTTAATATAGCAAAAATGTAAATTAATTTTCTTAATCTTGTGTTGACTAGCGAAACTTGTTGCTCCCACTTAACCCGGCTATCAAACACAACCCCCAAATATTTCACCTCTGAAGCTCTTGTTATTTTTGGGCATGTTGCACAACATGTTGTATTACAATCAGCTCCATGTAATTGCACCTCCATGTCCTGCGCTGGCTCGGACATTGAAGATAGATGAAATGGTAGCCGTAGGGTTTTGTTCAAATTTAGATATAGTTAATTTGTTATTAATAAACCACCGGTTAATTTGTTGTAAGCAGAGATTTGCAAAGTTAAATGTGGAGCTCCAGTTATCAGATGAACAATATATAATCGAGTCATCCGCAAAAAGGACTATTTCTCCTGGAATATTTAAAAGCCCAATTTCATTCATATAAATAATAAAATATAACGGCCCTAATACAGCTCCTTGAGGGATTCCATAGTTGGTTGTTTTTAAATATGAACTCTTTGTATCATTTAGTTTTACGCATTGCGTACGGTAACTGGTTTGATTTCTTCGCTCTCATCTTTGCTCGACCTTGAGGCGCTCCTCCACTTTGCCCTCCATCATATGCCTATCTGTGTTTGTTTTCCTTGCTCTCTTTCCTCGCTCTTAGCGCAGCTCCAGTCTGTAAGCACCCTTAGTCACAGGGATTTCACATTTTCGCTTCATCACTCCATACTTCGTTATTAATTTATTCATATTTAATTTAAATGATTAATTTTGTTGCAATTAGCCACTAGTCACAATTAATTTGCCATTAGTTGTCCATATTTATGTATATGAATTTTTCTGCACAGGTTCAAACTCCCGAGCCACAGGGCGGCCAAGAAGTTATGGCGGGTGTCTGTGGAACATCACACCTTCTTCAGGTAAAGTCCTGTAAACTGGAAAAATTTTGATTCTTGTTCGTGAATCTAGTTAAGCTAATGCATATTAATTTTTCAAGTAGGCACCTCCTCATTTTTCCGAAGGATCTAAAGCAGCCACTTTTTGACTACAAACTAAAAACAGTCTAATCTAAAGCCACGTTCAGCTTCGTGGAGTTTTTATACCATAAGACCTAACTCTCGCAATATCCTGAACGTTCTTGAGAAGAAATGAGCTCCACAAACCTAAACTTCTACCTCTCAATTTAACAGAAAATTGTTCCCTCATTTTAAGGGCTACTATGTTGAGTATCAACACCCTGTACAATACCATTGATTTTTTTCATTTTTTGCCCTCAGGTTAACGTCTCCGGATGCCACCGTTAAACCTGGAATCCTCCCGAAATTGTCTTCCAACTTCAGGTAAGGATTTCAAAATTTTAGTTGCTGCCATAAATTTGTTTCAAAACTTTACAAAAAAGCCTCTTCTCTATCCTTAAATTGTTTTTTATTGTTCTCCATGATGAGAGCTCGATTGAAGCAGAACCTTAATAACACCACCCTTAATGGTTCTTAATTGTTTTGAGCTCTCCTTGAAAATGCGTGAAAGGTCAAAATAAAATTCTCAAAATGATAAATTACACACCATAACAATTTGTAATGTATGTAGGTATGCATACATACATACATCTATGGACAAAGTGAACGCAGTAGCTCATTTTTCCTTTTTTTAAAGATAATTTGCTAAAAAGTTACTGTGATAATTGAAAGATTTCCTATATATCTACAACTT
>JAUMHS010000014.1:4129320-4236196 GCA_030762985.1 Adelphocoris suturalis | reverse complement strand
TGCAACAAGGATCCATGTATTTTTCCATAACCTCCAGGTTAGGTTTTCAATGAGGAGATTATTGTTCTGTTATCGCATTAAAAAAGTGACCACATTGCACGCTCTTGATTTCCGTATTTTTTATTTAATTTATCTTTGACTATTAATCAACGTACTTTACGTTTCCTACCATCTATTAATATAGAACAGTACAACAATAACGTACAGCAAAATTACTAAAAATGATAAACGCCTGACGAATTGGAGAGACACATAGCTTCCTAGTATCCGTAACATGAATGTATAGGTCATAGAAATGTTTTAAATTATCTTAAACAATAGAGGGAATAGTTAGGTCAATAAGGAAATCAGGAGATGATGTTGATGGATTATACGTGTGTGCACGTGCAGAGTGGAGTATTGATTTGGAAACCATGAAACTGACAGGGGACCATCTATATTCTAATCCACACATACCCTGAAAACCTCAATATAATCGTATAAAAATTGTGGAAATTAAGCTTGTTACAAGAATTTGCCGACACAAGACAGACAGGAAACGGAACAAATGTTATTCAGAATGGACTAAAACGTAAAATTCGAGTAGAAATATTGATTATGAAGACAGAAAAATGTTCAGTATATTTAATTTAATTTTAAAGGTTTTATTAAAAGAAAAAAAATTGAATATCCTTTTATTCGAGAGATTTTGTTATTCCTGTACAATTTCCCCCGTTAATGCGTAGAGAAGCGTCTAGAGCAAGCAACTGCAGATGCTAGCTTTTTGCGCATTTCTACACTTATGTACACGACTACCCAAAGGCTATCGTCACGCTAAAGTATCTTTAGTATTTCAATGGCAACGATTCTCTTGAATTCGAGATCGAGTAGAAGATTGAATTCATTTTACACTTTTGTTTTATCAGCTATCTTGACAGGCATCGAATAACTAGGTTCGACCCAAGAAAAAATAGTATTTGCCAACGCATATTTCGTTGAAAACATCGGTTCTCGTCAGATCACCGCATCTTTGTTATTTTTTGTATAATTATTCGATTTGTCATCTAGCTACATCAAGTGTACGTAATCAGGCCTCTTGGAATAGTTCGTTTTGAGTGCCTTCCCTCTTTATCTAATGGTAATTTCCAGGATCTGAGATGGTACCTATCACAAATTTTACTACCAACCTACTCAATTTGTTATTGGACTGACAACAGCTTTTATATAAAATCGCATTATTTAATCACAAACCTGCTCGTTATCTGAATCTTTACTTGGGTAGGTACAACTTTGTAGTACGAAACGTACTTAGCGAATGCTTACGAAGAATAGGTATCTACTTGAAAATAGGAAAAGTACCGACTGCATTTACTCCTAAGTAGGTGAACAGGATATCTGGATGTCGGGCAAAGTAAGTAGGTACTTTGTTCACATAATCAACGAAATTTGATGTAATAATACAATTATTATATTTCACAGATTTTTACTTTTTTAGACTAGGTAGGTAATTGTGGAAGGGAAACGTTATTAGGCGACAGAGGGAGAATGAATTGGTATTGAAAAAATAGTGGGGGTTTAGTCCTAGATTGTCCCCTATTAGTTTCATCATGATTGAATCAGCGGTACGCTGTGCGCATGCGCGAGTGTTGTCTTTCTATATTTCCTTGCCACAGCCATAACTTCCAAAGTTCCGATTGGATTTCAATGAAATTTTCAGTAATAGTGTGGGTTTACCCCTACATAATCCCCTATCAGTTTCTTCATGATTGAATCAGCGGTATCCTCTGCGCATACGTGAACGTGATTTTCTTGTTACACTCATATACCTAACCTATACTTTTAAAACTGTGGTCACCTTTGCGTCAGGTTATGACGACTACACGTAGGACGGGATTCCAGCGAATCCCTATACGCCTAAGTATAGGTGGGCTTTTTTCCCGTACATCCGTAGTTCTACACGTTGACGCGTAAATTCGCGCATGCGCAGTTGGTATTTCAGTCTTTTTGCATACACGGGTAGAAAATTACGGGAAGAACAAAAACTCTGTAATGTATAGTATCCGTAACATGAATGTATAGGTCATAGAAATGTTTTAAATTATCTTAAACAATAGAGGGAATAGTTAATCAAGATGAAACATAAGAACGTCAAAATCGGTCAATAAGGAAATCAGGAGATGATGTTGATGGATTTTACGTGTGTGCACATGCGCAGAGTGTAGTATTGATTTGGAAACAATGAAACTGATAGGGGACCATCTACTACCTAACAGGCACATTCCCTGAAAATTTCATCAAAATCGGATAAAAACTGTGGAAATTAAGCTTGTTACAAGGATTTTCGGACACGCGACAGACAGGAAACGGAACGAATGTTATTCAGAATGGACTAAAACGTAAAATTCGAGTAGAAATATTGATTATGAAGACAGAAAAATGTTCAGTATATTTAATTTAATTTTAAAGGTTTTATTAAAAGAAAAAAATTGAATATCCTTTTATTCGAGAGATTTTGTTATTCCTGTACAATTCCCCCCGTTAACGCGTAGAGAGCAGCGTTTAGAGCAAGGAATTGCAGATGCTAGCTCTTCGCGTATTTCTACACGTATTTTCACGTGTATATACACGACTAACCAAACGCTATCGTCACGCTAAAGTCTCTTAAGTAGATCAAAGTCAACGATTCTCTTGAATTCGAGATCGAGTAGAAGATTGAACATTCATTTTACATTTACTCTCTGCTTCAACAACTATCTTTACAGGCATTGAATAACTAGGTTCGACCTAACAAAAAATAGTATTCGCCCACGCATATTTCGTTGAATACATCGGTTCTTGTCAGATCACCATCTTTTTTATTTTTTGTCTAATTGTCCAATTTTTCATCTAGCTACATCAAGTTTACATAATTAGGCCTCATTGGAATATTTCTTTTATAGTGCCTTCCCTGCTTTATCAAATGGTACTTTCCAAGATCTGAGAAGGTACCTAGCACAAACTCTAATACCAACCTACTCAATTTGTTATTGGACTGACAACAGCTTTTGTGTACAAACTTAGTATTTAAACGCAAACCTGCTCGTTGTCTGAATCTTTATGTTGGCAGATACAACTTTGTTGTACATGCAGATGCCTTCAAAGAAGAGGTAGGGTACCTACTTTAAAATCGGAAAAGTAACTGCATTTATTCCCAAGTAGGTGAACAGGATATCTGGCTGTCAGACGAAGTAGGTACTTTGTTCACATAATCAAGGAATTTGATTTAATAATACAATTATTATATTTGACACGGGTTTTAAAGAACATGAATGTATAGGTCATAGAAATGTTATAAATTATCTTAAACAATAGAGGGAATAGTTAATCAAGATGAAACATAAGAACGTCAAAATCGGTCAATAAGGAAATCAGGAGATGATGTTGATGGATTATACGTGTGTGCACGTGCAGAGTGGAGTATTGATTTGGAAACCATGAAACTGACAGGGGACCATCTACAGCCTAACCCGCACATTCCATGAAAATTTCATCAAAATCGGATGAAAATTGTGGAAATTAAGCTTGTTACAAGAATTTGCAGACACACGACAGACAAGACACGGAACGAAGGTTATTCAAAATGGACTAAAATGTAAAATTCGAATAGAAATATTGATTATGAAGACAAAAAAATGTTCAGCATATATATTTTTTTATTTACAAGTTTTTATTAAAAGAAAAAAATCAAATATCCTTTTATTAGCAACAAGAAATTTCATGATAAAAGAGAGTTCTTGGAGATCTGACGGTCTCAATGCGTGCGGTAACGAGAAACTTCACCGCACCTTAAAGTCACGTCAAGTCCTTAACGGATCTAGTTGTAACCCTAAATCCATGGAAGGAGGAAATTATCCATAGGGGGTTATAGGAGATTATTTTAGACGATTACGTTTATTCTGGATTGAAATCCATTAACGTATCTGTACGTTGCGTCACCGTAACTCATTGCATCAGCGTTACGGCGCCGGATTGTCAATACCGCACAACATATTGTTTTACGGATCTACTTGGAACTCTTTATTGAATCCAGTGCGATACTTGTTCTATTCTATACATTTTCATCATTCACTAATGGTTGACGCGACGTGTTTCACCAAATTTTCCGAGCGAAACGCCATGTCAATGAAGTCAGATCAGCAGAGTGAGCTAACTTCAATCCTGTACATTCTAGAGCGCTGAACTTTGGTGCACAGCCTTTTGGGGACCTGTGGAAGAGATTAGAAGGGAATCAGGAAAGAATCCAGTATTTCCCTCTAGAATAAAGACATATGCCAAGTACCCACCTTAATGTGCGGGTTGAGGCATGTGTTCTAGCTTGCATTGCCAACTCTATGCAGTTTGGTGCCCACATTTTCGGAAACCCACAGAACTCCAAATGCCAGATCAATTCCTATCTATAAATTCCGTCCTTAGATTCCTACCTAACGATTTGTTTAATAATTATAAGCAAGTGTTCTGCACATTCTGCGTAGTATTTTGTGTAATAATTTGCAGCTTTATAGCGTTTGTTTGCCTTTTTTTTCGATTTTTTAGCAAATATTAAAATTTAAGTGCATTTTTCAGCATTATTTTCTAATGTTTCATGTTAGTTCATTTTTGATTAACTTCTTTTGACCATACAGTTGGTAGGTGAAAATTTCTTTGCACTCAAAGTGGTCAATTTTGAAAAAATGTAACGTAATACCAAAATTATAAACCAGCCAGTCAAAAAACCAGTTTTTTCTTACGTTTGGGGCAGGTGGTTGCCCTTGAGGAGGCGGCGCTGGTGGCGGCTGAGCGACTTCGGGCGGCGGCGATGGCGCTGTCTCCATTGGCGACGCCGGAGGCGCTTCCGAACCGCCGATAGGTGCAGGCGCGGAGCCGATGGGTGCCGTCGTGGAGCCGATAGGCCCCGTCCCGTCGGGCTTGTAGTCCCTTTGAAATCGAGGGGCGATGGACGGCGCCGGTGGCGTCGCGAGCTGAGTCGGGTCCAGCGGCGGCGCCGCTTTGTTCCGGTTCCTCCCAGCTCGGCTTTTCTGCCCCGACTTTTCTGTAAAGACGAAAACCCAACGAATTTTTATACACAACAAAATATTAATCCCCACATTAATGAGCAAATCGTCTTAATAAAATTCACTTAAAATTATGAAAAAATCGATAAAAAATAATTTTATAATTTTGGGTCTGATCAACTCCGTGCGGGGACACAGTTTTTACTATCCAGCACGGTCATCAAATTCACTAGAAATTACCTCAATTATTGATTTATATTTTAAGTACTAAGTATTATATATATATATATACAAGAAACAATTCATTTATTTATTTTTATCATCTCTGAAAATGTACTTTATTTGCACTGTTCATGATGACAATAAACATTATTATTATTATTAAAAATTATTATTATTAAAATAATGATTGATTCATTAGAGCACAATTATGAAAATATATATAAAAGAAGAAAAATACTTGTCGTTATTGCAAAAATTACAATTTCAAAGAGCAAAATATATCACAGGGTAGCCCCCAAATAGAAATTTTAAATTATTAATGTACTCACTCAACAGCCGCTTGTAGTTTTCAGTCTTTTTGCTCAAGTAATAGTACTGGACGCAGTCGCTTACGGTCTTCTTTTCCAAGAAGGCGGCGATGGCGCCGAAATTTTTCGGGTACATCAGGTATTTCTCCCTGGCGACAGAATAAATTAAATGAAAATCAAAAACTCAATAGAGGAGTTTCAAGGTAGAATTTAGTAGTCAAGCATGTATGTGGATTCAAACCAGAAAAAAATTCAGTCACGATGAAAGTCCTTATGAGCGAACTTTCATGAATTTTTGTATTTGGTTTGTTTGGAGAGAGAGTCCAGGATAGAGCTACGTTCTGAAAAGGGAGGGAGTAGAACTATGGTTGCCAGATCTACTTTAATTTAAAGTATCCTACTTTATTTTCGTTCAAAATACTGTAAACTTTATACAAAATTCAAAGTAGACCAAAATACTTTCTATTTGAAACGAAGAAGAAAAGTTCAGCCCCCGCACCTACTTACTAGTCAAGGACAATCACCACGGAATTGCTTTTGAAGGATTGGGGCAGGTAATTGTGTCGGACTCGAACTGGAAACTTGTCATCCACTACAACCTCTCTGCTTTGCAAGTACTAGCCGCAGAACATAAAGAGTCAATACTGGTCCTGACTTCAGAGGTAACAATGCATACTATCCATTACCTGAACACATCCTTCTCAGGGTCGGTCTTTATAAAAACTTTAGTATTGCACAACAGCATAAATGTGACCATTCTAGAAAGGTTCCACCTATAGATTGAGAACCCTAGTCTGCCATGGCCCATGCAACGATTTTTTGAAGCATTACCTTCGCCAAATACTTTTTATACATACAATTTGGAGTCGATGCTATAGCTCCTGCTTCACTTACTTCACTGTGGAGTAAAATGTGGTAGCTTCTGCTATAGCATTTACTTTTTATGCATTGAAATCGAAGAATCTACTACAGATAGTGGAGTAAAAAAAGCATCAGCTTCGGATTTATGCTGTTACATCCATGCAGCCACCTCCAGCAGTCAGGACCGGTATTGCCACCATTATGTACACAGCCAGGATCACCACGGAATTGCTTTTGAAGGATTGGGGCAGGTAATTGTGTCGGAATCGAGCTGGAAACTTGCCATCCACTATAACCTCTCTGCTTTGCAAGTACTAGCCGCAGAACATAAAGAGTCAATACTGGTCCTGACTTCAGAGGTAACAATGCATACTATCCATTACCTGAACACATCCTTCTCAGAGTCGGTCTTTATAAAAACTTTAGTATTGCACAACAGCATAAATGTGACCATTCTAGAAAGGTTCCACCTATAGATTGAGAACCCTAGTCTGCCATGGCCCATGCTACGATTTTTTGAAGCATTACCTTCGCCAAATGCTTTTTATACATACAATTTGGAGTCGATGCTATAGCTCCTGCTTCACTTACTTCACCGAGGAGTAAAATGTTGTAGCAACTGCTATAGCATTTACTTATGCATAGAAATCGAAGGATCTACTACAGATAGTTGAATAAAAGCATTAGCTTCGAGTTTATGCTGTTACATACATGCAGCCACCTCCATCAGTCAGGTATTGCCTCAATTATGTACACAGCCAGGATCACCACGGAATTGCTTTTGAAGGATTGGGGCAGGTAATTGTGTCGGACTCGAACTGGAAACTTGTCATCCACTACAACCTCTCTGCTTTGCAAGTACTAGCCGCAGAACATAAAGAGTCAATACTGCCGCCTGACTTCAGAGGTAACAATGCATACTATCCATTACCTGAACACGTCCTTCTCAAGGTCGGTCTTTATAAACTTTAGCATTGCGCAATTGCATAAATGTGACCATACCTGTAGATTGAGAACCGTAGTCTGCCATGGCCCATGCTACGATTTTTCGAAGCATTACCTTCGCCAAATACTTTTTATACATACAATTTGGAGTCGATGCTATAGCTCCTGCTTCACTTACTTCACTGTGGAGTAAAAGGTGGTAGCATCACCGCAGTATGCTATAGCATTTACTTTTTATGCATAGAAATCGAAGGATCTACTACAGATAGTGGAGTAAAAGCATCAGCTTCCGGTTTATGCATACTATTCTCGTACCTCGCCTCTCTTCTCGTTCTGTCACGCCTTTTGCAGTCCCATTTTCTTCCACAAATTACTTATATCACCGCCCACTGAGCCGCCTTCCTCGCCAAGCGAACCTCCTCTCATCATCACCTCCCTTCATCGACATTCTTTCTTCGCCCATCTCAACCGTTAGAACTCAACTTTTCCGTCACCTCAGCTTGGATACCCATCAATATCTCATTTTGCCTAACTGTGTCTGTGGTGAAGCAGTGTGACTCTCCAGTATGGTGCTATGGTCATCGTTGGTTGTTTCCTCATTTCATATAATTATAATTAATTTAGGTACTACCTGTTCACTTTTTTTCCTCTCTTGTAATTGGGTTCGTCCCTTACTTTCTAAATAAATAAATAAATAAACTATCCATTACCTGAACACGTCCTTCTCAGGGTCGGTCCACACGTTGACGAGCCGCCGGTCCTTGTAGTCAGAGGGGAAGTCCTCGATGAGACCGTTGGTGTTGACGTAGACGCAGCGCCGGCTCTCTGCCGAGAGGAGCATCGGCGGGACGGCCGCGTAATCCCTCATCTTCTTCACCTCCATCTGCACCAACAATGAAGAAAAGTTGTCATTGTTGATGACAAATTCATTTCTAGTACTTGTTGTTGAAAATACGAAGCCTGTATAATAAACAGTCAAACTTTCATAAAAGTAGATTTCCAATGGTTTTTTATAACGATTTTAATTCACGTGTGCTTTCAAATTCACAAACCTGCCTTTGGACAAAAATGAAGAAATTCTACAAACTCTCTATCTGTCAAATCAAAATTGTAATTATGATTGGATTCCTGAAGATGTTTTGCAAACGTAGGCCTACCCTTATTTTCCCTGAAATCCTCCTGATGATCGTCAATTTTTTCCCTGAATTTCCTACCAGCTTGACTAAAATATTCGTAGCCGCAAGAACATATTAATTTATAAACCCCATTTTCATCTTGAACATTAATTTTGTCTTTAACGGAACCTAGTAATGCTCTAAGACTATTTCTAGAACGGAAGTTAGTGAAAAACGTTGCCTATTTCCACGAAAAATAAAGAGTTACAATGTTAAATCGATTTCGACGGTTAGGCCATCATCAGTAACAAACAATAACAATAAGGTTATTGTTTGTTACTGATGATGGCCTAACCGTCGAAATCGATTTAACATTGTACTTAACTCTTTATTTTTCGTGGAAATAGACAACGTTTTTCACTAACTTCCGTTTTATAATGGGTTTCCACAACTTCGTCGCGAGTGATTCAGTTCGTACTATTTCTAGTTTTAAAACCCACTTTGTAACCCCTCGATGATAGAATTTTGCCGATTTTATCAGAAATTTTCCCATAATAAGGTATACTTATCCATTTTTTTCTTCTAAAATTACATCTTCCCTAACCAGATTGGAAATTTTATCTCTACTCTTTTTCCTAAAAACCTTATCCAATATGGTATCAACGAGATATCCTTTCACTTCATAAGCTATAATCCCCCTTCATTTAGCTTGCACTTAATTGGTTGTACCTCCCCTTTCCTTTCTCTCGACCAATGGGATTCAATCTCCCTTTCACCTGTGACTATATACCTCCCTACTCTCCCCTACGATATACCAAAAGTCAAGATAGCAAGGATGACAACACAAATAAACTAGGCAGTGTCAGGATTCCGAGATCCCTGAAGTCGCCCTGCAGCTCTCATTCCATCCCAGCCTACGTATGGTACGAACAGCTTTCTCTTGGAGCTTAAAATTGAATTTGCGTGACCACTGTTGCTTCACAAGACAACACAGTAAGACATCCGGCTAAGGTATCCGAGCAAGGTATCCTACTCCACCCTACTCTCCCCTACGATATACCAAAAGACAAGATAGCAAGGATGCCAACACGAATAAACTAGGCAGTGTTAGGATTCCGAGATCCCTGAAGTGCCCTCTGCAGCTCTCATTCCATCCCAGCCTACGTATGGTACAAACGGATATCTTTTGGAGCTTAAAAGTTTCATTTGCGTGACCACTGCTGCCCCACAAGACCTAACAGTAAGACATCCGGCTAAGGTATCCTACTCCACCCTATGATATATCAAAAGACGCACCTCTTGCTCGTGAAGGTTGTCCATGATTTCCTCCATAGCAAGGATGCCAGGACAAGATAGCAAGGATGCCAACAAGAATAAACTAGGCGGTGTTAGGATTCCGAGATCCCTGAAGTGCCCTCTGCAGCTCTAATTCCATCCCAGCCTATGTATGGTACGAACAGCTTTCTTTTGGGAGCTTAAGAATTTCATTTGCGTGACCACTGTTGCCCCACAAGACGACACAGTGAAACATCCGGCTAAGGAATCCTACTAAGTTATCCAAGCAAGGTATCCTACTCCACCCTACTCTCTCCTACGATATACCAAAAGACAAGATAGCAAGGATGCCAACACGAATAAACTAGGCGGCGTTATGATTCCGAGATCCCTGAAGTGCCCCCGGCAGCTCTCATTCCATCCCAGCTTACGTATGGTACAAACGGCTTTCTATTGGAGCTTGAAAAATTTCTTTGCGTGACCACTGTTGCCCGACAAGACAACACAGTAAGACATCTGGCTAAGGTATCCTACTAAGGTATCCGAGCAAGGTATCCTACTCCACCCAACTCTCTTCTACGATATACCAAAAGACTAGATAGCAAGGATGCCAACACGAATAAACTAGGCGGTGTTAGGATTCCGAGATCCCTGAAGTGCCCTCTGCAGCTCTCATTCCATCCCAGCCTACGTATGGTACAAACGGATATCTTTTGGAGCTTAAAAGTTTCATTTGCGTGACCACTGCTGCCCCACAAGACCTAACAGTAAGACATCCGACTAAGGTATCCTACTCCACCCTATGATATATCAAAATACTCACCTCTTGCTCGTGAAGGTTGTCCATGATTTCCTCCATAGCAAGGATGCCAGGACAAGATAGCAAGGATGCCAACAAGAATAAAATAGGCAGTGTTAGGATTCCGAGATCCCTGAAGTACCCCCTGCAGCTCTCATTCCATCCCAGCCTACGTATGGTACGAACAGCTTTCTTTTGGGAGCTTAAGAATTTCATTTGCATGACCACTGTTGCCCCACAAGACGACACAGTGAAACATCCGGCTAAGGAATCCTACTAAGTTATCCAAGCAAGGTATCCTACTCCACCCTACTCTACCCTACGATATACCAAAAGACTAGATAGCAAGGATACCAACACAAATAAACCAGGCATTGTTAGGATTCCGAGACCCCTGAAGTGCCCCTTGCAGCTCTCATTCCATCCCAGCCTACATACGGTACAAAAGACTTTCTTTTGGAGCTTGAAAATGTCATTTGTGTGACCACTGTTTCCCCACAAGACCACACAGTAAGACATCCGGCTAAGGTATCCTAGTAAGGTATCCGAGCAAGGTATCCTACTCCACCCTACTCTCTTCTACGATATACCAAAAGACTAGATAGCAAGGATGCCAACACGAATAAACTAGGCGGTGTTAGGATTCCAAGATCCCTGAAGTGCCCCCTGCAGCTCTCATTCCATCCCAGCCTATGTATGGTATGAACGCTATCTTTTGGAGCTTAAAAATTTCATTTGCGTGACCACTGTTGCCCCCACAAGACGACACAGTAAGACATCTGGCCAAGGTATCCTACTAAGGTATCCGAGCAAGGTATACTACTCCACCCTACTCTACCCTACGATATACCGAAAGACTAGATAGCAAGGATGCCAACGCAAATAAACTTGGCAGTGTTTGGATTCCGAGATCCCTGAAGTGCCCCCTGCAGCTCTCATTCCATCCCAGCCTACGTACGGTACGAACGACTTTCTTTTGGAGCTTGAAAATTTCATTTGCGTGACCACTGTTGCCCCACAAGACGACACAGTAAGATATCCGGCAAAGATATTCTACTAAGGTATCCGAGCAAGGTATCCTACTCCACCCTACTCTACCCTACGATATACCGAAAGACTAGATAGCAAGGATGCCAACACAAATAAACTAGGCAGTGTTAGGATTACGAGGTCCCTGAAGTGCCCCCTGCAGCTCTCATTCCATCCCAGCCTTCGTATGATACGAACGAATTTCTTTTGGAGCTTAAAAATTTCATTTGCGTGACCACTGTTGCCCCACAAGACGACACAGTAAGACATCCAACTAAGGTATCCGAGCAAGGTATCCTACTCCACCCTACTCTCCCCTATGATATATCAAAAGACTCACCTCTTGCTCGTGAAGGTTGTCCATGATTTCCTCCAAATCCGCGTCGCTCTTGACACGGGAGCCGACCCGCAGGAACCTCTCGCGATCCTCCCGCTCTTTCCTGATCTTGGGGAAGGTCTTCTCGAACAGATCCCTGTTCTCGGCGTCCCTCCTCTTCCTCTCCGGAGAGCTTTCCATCTGCAAACAAAAAGACAAGGGTTTACTACTCGAGGTTTAACCCTGTGATGACGGATAGCAGGCTTGCGCCGCCATCTATTGACCGTCACACGGATATCAAATCTAAAGTCGGAGGGTGCAGAAGATGTATATCGGCAGCAGGCAGGAAACAGGGAACCTCTTCGATAGATTCCACTCTCCATTTGAAACCAATACATGAGATAAATATGAAATTCCAATACACATGAAAACTAGTTTGAATCTTTAGGCATTTACGTCATTGGAATTCAGCAAATAGCTTGCTTGAGTTCCAAGAATCGTTACTCAAAAATGATCTTTCTGTCGATTTTGGGAAACCAGTGAGCATAAAACTCAAAGAGGACTAAAAGGATAGAACGAAAAGACAAGGGTTTTACTACTCGAGGTTTAACCCTGTGACTAGGGATAGCAGGCTTGCACCATATATCGGCCGTCACACGGAAGACATATCTGGAGTTGGAGGAAGCAGAAGGGGTATAGTGGCGGCAGGCAGGGAGAAGTTTTAAATGATCTTGAAAAATTCCATAGCAAAAAAGAGTAAATCATGAAGTAGCATGAAATGTCATAATTGGTCAATTCAGAAACGAAAAAATTGAGCGACTTGGAGCGAGATTGGACGACTTGGGCGTGAGAAAATCCCAAAACCGTTGCTTTACGAACATTCCATCATCCCAATCCCATTGCTTTTTGATCCCAAAGCAGTTGCATTTTATGACTTTGATCCCAAACCGGGACCGTCTGTTTTGTCTTCCTATTTCCATATAATGATCAATGCAAGAAATCTTGATACTATCGATTATTGACAATTAACAGTAGATTTCTATACTGACCTTCTCCACGAGTCTATTCCAGGCGTCGGTCCTTCTGGCATAGTCCTCCGTCATCTTGGTTTCCGTGGTGCATTTCTCTCTCCGTTTCCTCCTCAGATGAGCGATGAGCCGCCCTTTGAAGAGCAGGTGTCTAGAAAATGACGATAAAAGTTTTGGTCACAACTCTCCAGATTGTTTATACAAGAAAATGGGAAGGTTACGTTTCATGACCACTAAGTCAAAACCTGGAGTGCGAAAGAGAACAGCGTTTTGGGTGAGTTAGGGCGGAATTCTTGGACGGGAATTGAGTCCGAGTGGGCCTCTAAGTGTATTGATAAGGGAATTCATGCAATCAGCACGATTCATAAACGTGATTTGAGGGCGACCCTGAGGGTTCACTGAGTGTGCAACCCAAATGCACACTCAACGGGATTCATAAACAAAAACGCTGCAAATTATTACACAAAGGTTTATAATTTAGCAATTTTACGCTTTTTAATATAGGTAGTTGATAAACAAAACAATTTATTACCAAGTCGTCTTTCCAACACATAAAAGTGTTACCTATACTGTATATTGACATCATTCAATTGGTCAAATTTCAAAAAATGTGCTGACAAAATCACTGAAAATGGCTAAGAATTGTTAAATTGATATTTTTTAGCATAAGATTGGTCAAATAAAGTTTATCAACTAAGAAATAGAACATTCAAAAATTTATGTACGAAATTATGCTAAAAACTTGAACTTCATTAAATTTTGTTTTAAAAAACCTATAAAATTGCAAAAATATCCTAAAATCCAAAATCTCTTTTTAATTAGAAGAGTATCATTTAGAATACTTTTTTTTTCTCATAAAAATTAATAGCTAACATTTTCTTTTCACTCATAAATCTCCAATTTCTATACAACTTGAAATATACAAAAGAAAGACACTTTTTCACCTATTTTTGGCTCATAGCACCCATGAGAGTGGAGCGATCGAGCTGGCGAGAAGTTAGGACCAACTAGACCCCAAGTGGAGTCTATGTGCGAAAGAACCGATTTTTTAAGTCAATTCTAAGGCCTTTTATGGCCCGGACGGCGGACGGACATTTCGAATTTGGATTCTACGCACCTTGAAACGTAAAGTGACAAAGTTTGAGGGGGGGTTATAAAAATTGTTTGCTATACGATCACATAGGCTTATTATCGGAAATGATAAACCAAAATGGCTTTGAGGTGAGTTTCACCCTCAGCTCAATGGTACAATATCCAGAGTGACAGCAGGAGGTCACATAAGTGTGTCAACTGATAACTTTTATTATTTTCACGTATGTATAGTTACTGGTAATATAGTAGAGCATACATAGTTTATTTTGTTCGGAGTTTATTCAAAAACTACATAAGAATTCATACACATGAGAGTAGGTAGTCAGTAAATATTTGATGTGACCAACAGATCCCATTCGAATGTTATACAATCAACAAAGAAATATTTCGCGAACTATCCCAAATCGGGAAAGAATCAGTCATGGACAACTACGAACCTGAAGGAGCCTAAAATACATGGAAAAGATATACAGGGTGATTCCCTCGCAAATGCAAAAAAAATTTTGGGTGAAACTACATCAAAAATGGAGTAAAATGCCGCCAACTGCATATTTTTATCTCAATCTGTTCTCGAGATATGATTTTTTGACGGTTTTTTCAGGAAAACCGTGTTTTTTCCTTTTAAACTCAAATTTCTCCACTTTACTTCATTCAATTTTAACTTTTGACCACATTTTCGGAATCAGCATTAAATTTACTATAAGACTAGTGTACTTGGGTTCTTAAAAAGTACCATCCAAAGGCCCTCACATCAGCTCAAACATTGACGATTTTGAAAAAATAATATTTCTGAAAATCTTTAAAACTTTACTACTCTTCCAAAACGAATCCTGGAAACTGGCAAATCTCATGAAAACTGTTTCGTCTAATACTCTTTCCAACGGTATAATCAAGTTTACTTTTATTTAGTTATTTAGTGAAGAAAATTATGTTTTAATGTTAAAAAATATGGGTTTTTCAATGAAATTGTTGGTTTTCTCGAAAGATAACCCTCCATGAACCTACGAGTATGGGGTCGGTTTCTATGTATTTTTTCACGCTGTATCGAATGGTAACATTTGTAGATCTCTCCAACTCCGTTGTAACCGAGTTTTACACTTGAAATCGCAAATGTTTAGTTTGTTTGTTACGATTAAATGTATGTGTGTTATGGAGTAAAACTAGGGTAAAACTCGATTATAACGTAGTTGAGAGATCTGCAAGAAATTCCATTCGATCCAGCGAGAAAAAATACATAGAAACCGACCCCATACTCGTTGGTTCATGGAGGGTCATCTTTCGAGAAAACCAACAATTTCATTGAAAAACCCACATTTTTTAACATTAAAACATAATTTTCTCCCCTAAATAACAAAATAAAAGTAAAATTGATTATACCGTTGGAAAGAGTATTAGACGAAGCAGTTTTCATCAGATTTGCCAGTTTCCAGGATTCGTTTTGGAAGAGTAGTAAAGTTTTAAAGATTTTCAGAAATATTATTTTTTCAAAATCGTCAATGTTTGAGCTGATGTGAGGGTCTTCGGATGGTACTTTTTAAGAACCCAAGTACACTATTCTTATAGTAAATTTAATGCTGATACCGAAAATGAGGTTGAAAGTTGAAATTAAATGAGGCAAAGTGGAGAAATCCGAGTTTAAAATGAAAAAACACGGTATTCCTGAAAAAAAAAACTTTAAAAAATCATATCTCGAGTACGGATTGAGATAAAAATATGCGGTTGGCGGCATTTTACTGCATTTTTGATTTAGTTTCACCCAAATTTTTTTTTGCATATGCGAGGGAATCACCCTGTATAAACACCGAAGCTGAAAGTGCTGGTCGCTCTTTGATTTTATGCGATACCTACATACCAAGTTTGTAGTGCATGGTTTTCTGATTCATCTTGGTTTGTGGAATGAGTTGGTGGTAGGTACCTTCCTTCCATTCATCAGGATATACAATCAATGAGAATTCCAAGAAAATGTGATTGCTTGAAGCTCTCCCAAAACCTCATGTCTTCTTTTTGTCCAACAATCTCATTATACCTATAACTCTTCTTATTTTCAACTACATATCTGTTCTTCAAAACTAACTAACTGGCGAAAACTAAGATTGTTTTCTCATTTTATCACTTCTTTCAACAAACAAGCAACAACGATTCAATTCAACTGTGGCTGCCCCTATCCAGGCAGGAAGACAAATGACTTTCGTCTTTGTCTGATTAGGCCTATGTCCTGTCTCCCCAAGGAACAAAGATAATAGCATAAAAAGCAAAAACACAAAGAAAAGACTACCTTTGGGAACTGTTATTGATCAGTGTGGAATGTGAGGGGGAATTTTCCCGTTCCTTTCCCCTCAAACTAGGGAAACTTCCCCTACAACATACTGTCAGGGCTGCCAACTCCAGTTGAAAAAGCACTGAGTGTCCCCTGAGTGCACTGTCAAACTCGTGTAATCTGAGTGTGCCCCTAACTGTTGAGTGAACCACCCCACTCAACTATGAATTTGAACTGGTGAGTGGAGGGTGACCCTCCATTTAGGTGAGTGCATCAATGAATTCCGCCCTAAATGGTGTTTTCTATTGAGTGAGTCTCATAATTAATTTGCACATGTCTGTAGGTACTTTCGGGATTCAGCTTTTATTGTTTTCTGCCATAATACATTTAGTTTTACTTAAATGCATGAATTTGGATATCTTGAAATTTACAATCTAGTTGTCAAATAAGAGTAATTAATTTTAATTACCAAAGGGTGAAGTAATTTCAATGAAATCTACTCACTTTCGACGGTTTTCTTGGTAGACTGGTGAATCGGACGGTTGATTGTACAAGGGCTGGAAACAGGAAAAAACGTGTCAGGAACAGAATCGGCAGAAATTTTAAGATTTCCTCTAACTATACATACATACTAACTAATATCAATCCAAAGGCAATGAAATTTATGAGGAACCGCCTAGGAATTAAATCACACAATCGCTGAATATTTCATAAAAATTGGTCATTAGTCTCCGAGTTTTTATCTGTGTCAATCAATTTTGTCATCTGTGTCGAAATCGTTAATCTGTGTCATCAGCACATGAGCTATAGATATTACTCCACCAATGGCGATATAATTCATAGGGAATTCCCCTGGAACATATGCCCAATCTATTCCCTATGTCTGAACGAAATTGGACATATAGATTAGGGATGGGCATCGATTAATCAAAATAATCGATCATCTGTCCAAATAATCTATTATTGTTTAATCGATTACTTGTAGAATAATTAATTGGATAATCGATTAGTTTGTAACGAATATTCAATGAGATTTCGGAATCAAGTCTATCGCGGAACAATCAATACCCAGGGCAAGAAAGTGGACAACACCTCCCTCACGTTACTGTTATCACTTATTGGTCTTATCACATATCTACGGCTATCATTTATCAGAAACACCTTTTTTCAGTTATTGTTCGTTTGTTGACGCGGGACTTGAGCTTCGATCAAGATGCCACCAAAAAGTGCGGATTGGGAACATTTTGAGAAAGTGGAATGTCATGCAAAGTGGAGTGAGAATTAAAATATGTGGGAAGTTATTTTCTTCCTTTCAGGTGTACCATCTTCGTCTTTGTTTAAAAAACACAACACGAGTATCCACCAGATCTGGTCCAAAAGTTGTGTGGAACCCCGTGGCCGAGACCCTCTAGGCATGAATGAAGAGTTCAGCCTGTATTTGAGATCTTCACAAGAAAGAATCCAACGAAACCCTATCATACTCGTATATTGGAAGCAGATGGCCAAGACGTTCACAGCAATTTCCAAAATCGCCATGAGATATGTGCCAGCGGTAGCAAGTTCTGTTCCTTCAGAAAGGCTTTTTGACATTTTCATGTCTTTGCTTTGGCACATAAACTAAAAAAAACGTCACGGAAAATAATTGCTCACGAAAATTGCTCACGAAAATTGTCCCAAGTGGCCACAACGATGATTCCGACCATCAGAAATGACGTTTTTACCTAATGATCCCACGATTCTGAGATTTGGTATGTGGCCCTTGAGGGACTTCTGAACACAACTGACCGATTGCAGATCAGCTGAGTGGCTCTAGAATCCAGTTTTTTCCCTAATGATCCCACGATTCTGAGATTTGGTATGTAGCCCCTTGAGGGACTTCTGAACACAACTGACCAATCCAAGATCAGCTGAGTGGGTCTAGAATCCAGTTTTTTCCCTAATGATCCCACGATTCTGAGATTTGGTATGTGGGCCCTTGAGGACTTCTGAACACAACTGACCGATCCCAGATCAGCTGAGTGGCTCTAGAATCCAGTTTTTTCCCTAATGATCCCACGATTCTGAGATTTGGTATGTGGGCCCTTGAGGGACTTCTGAACACAACTGACCGATCCCAGATCAGCTGAGTGGATCTAGAATCCAGTTTTTTCCCTAATGATCCCACGATTCTGAGATTTGGTATGTGGGCCCTTGAGGGACTTCTGAACACAACTGACCGATCCCAGATCAGCTGAGTGGCTCTAGAATCCAGTTTTTCCCCTAATGATCCCACGATTCTGAGATTTGGTATGTAGCCCCTTGAGGGACTTCTGAACACAACTGACCGATCCCAGATCAGCTGAGTGGCTCTAGAATCCAGTTTTTTCCCTAATGATCCCACGATTCTGAGATTTGGTATGTAGCCCCTTGAGGGACTTCTGAACGCAACTGACCGATCTCAGATCAGCTGAGTGGCTCTAGAATCCAGTTTTTACCCTAATGATCCAACGATTCTGAGATTTGGTATGTAGCCCCTTGAGGGACTTCTGAACACAACTGACCGATTACAGATCAGCTGAGTGGCTCTAGAATCCAGTTTTTTCCCTAATGATAAGAAAATAATAAGAAAACACACATGAAAATGTCCCAATGTGTTGCATTTCTGAAGCTGGCGAAATTCTGAGGGAACAGAGAAGCCGGCTGACACCAGACATGGCCAATACACTTTTATTCCTAAAAGATATATGTAGGTGATTCATTCTGGAACTATCTTTTTTTTCTTACATTAAAGTTTTTTTCTTTTAACATGTTTTCGACTGTTCTAAATTGTGAATTAATTTTTTCTTGTACACATTGACATTATTATATTAAAAATTCGATGTTTTTAATGTACTCTCTCTTTTCTCAGCCTTTTCCAAATTAATCGATTATTCAATTATGTTGGCTCCGATTAATCGGTTAATCGATTAATCTGGTTGAAATAATCGTTGATTCCAATAATCGATTAATGGTTAGCCGATGCCCATCCCTTATATAGATGATAGGAAATCGACGGCATACAAAATTAACGTTTGCGCATGCGCACAAACTAATTTATTCCCACAGCAATGAAATTTACAGGGGATCTTCAGAAACTAACCCGTGCAATCCCTAACAATTTCATCAAAATCGCTCCATGAGACTCGGCTTTTTCCTATATTCGTTTTGCCCATGCGGAGCAGTTATTACTTCATCAGTGGCAATATAACCCATAAAGCATTATCATAGAACATATACCCAACTACCAATAGAGTTTGAACGAAATCTGACCAACAGATAATGCGATACCTAAATGCAGCCACCTCCATGCCGGCCACTAGTCATGGAGGAAGGGAAGGAGTTAGAAGAAGCCAAAGACAAGATAAGGTATCACTCCTTGGTGGGTGACGTCACTTCTCCACCATGTACACGGCCAGGACCATCACGGAATTGCTTTCGAGGGATTGGGGCAGGTAATTGTGACGGACTCAAGCCAAGGGGGGGGGGGGGGGGGGGAAGTGAAAATCGTTTATCTGTACATTAAATTGGGGGCTACATGTTTTGTTTATACCTTACTTTGTGTATATATATACATGTTGTTGTGCTCCCAACCACTGCATTTTCCTACCGACTGCGCCAATATGTAGCGTGCTATGCTGGATAGGGAATCAACAGCATAGACCGAACATAAGAGTTGGGAACAGGGGTTCACAAAACTTCAAGTCTTTCTGGTGGAAATATCGAACTCTATTAATCGTTCTACAACTGGAATACGAATGCCCCACGTTCGCACTACAATTTCCCGGCATCAGGCATTCCCCTCCTCCTTCCATATTTTCCTGACCCACTTAAATCAGCCGAAATCAGCATCATCGGAAAGGGAGTCCGTCAAGTGTCAGTGAACCACTATCAGTGACGTCACCCACCAAGGAGTGATACCTTATCTTGTCTTTGGCTTCTTCTAACTCCTTCCCTTCCTCCATGACTAGTGGCCGGCATGGAGGTGGCTGCATGGAGGTAACAAATGCGATACGAACTAAATTCACCCTCGAATTTGGCGGGAATAAACTAAATTTTCTTTATTTGTCCATCTCTTTGGTAAATGAGAAGCATGATTTTTCAATTTATAGAAAAGATACATATAGCGATATAATGATCCATAGTACTTCAAATCACCCTTTAGTCCATAAGCATGTAGCCTTCCATAGTGCCAATGATCAACCGAGCACTATCTATTCTAATGAGCGAACATGATTTACCAAAAGAAAAATCTATTATCAAAAGCATAGCGGCTAGTAATGGCTACGGAGGAGATCTCGTTCCTACCATATGGGATAAGGTTCTTAGGAAAAAGAGTAGAGATAAATTTTCCAATCTGGTTAGGGAAGGTATAACTTCAGAAGAAAAACAATGGTTAGTATACCTTATTATGGGAAAATTTCTGATAAAATTGGCAAAATTCTATCATCGAGGGGTTACAAAGTGGGTTTTAAAACTAGAAATAGTCTTAGAGCATTACTAGGTTCCGTTAAAGACAAAATTTATGTTCAGTATGAAAGTGGGGTTTATAATCTAAAATGCTCTTGCGGCTATGTTGCGATCAAACTGGTAGGAAATTCAGGGAAAGAATAGACGAGCATCATGAGGATTTCAGGGAAAATAAGGGTAAGTCTACATTTGCAAAACATCTTCAGGAATCCAATCATAATTACAATTTTGATTTGACAGATAGACAGTTTGTAGAATTTCTTCATTTTTGTCCAAAGGGAGGTATGTTGAATGTACTTGAAAAATTCGAAATTATCAAAAGTGGCAGATCTGGTAAATGAGGATATCCCTCAATATATTTCACCACTGATAAGTCCATTTCTACAGAGAGGGCCAGATAAAACCGGTCCCGAGGGGGGGGGGGGGGGGGGTATGAAGAATTTGTTACACAACTGAATCCAGAAGAAGTGTCATATGCGTACTTCCAACAAGATGGGGCAACCTGTCACACTTCTGATCGATCTCTCGCTCGAATCCACAGTGATTTTACTAAAGAGAGAACCATCAGTAAAGGCTTGTGGCCAGCCAGATCGCCCGACCTATCGCCTTGCGATTTTTATCTCTGGGGCCGTCTCAAAGGTAATGTCTATCACAACAACCCACGGACTTTAGAAGAATTGAAGCAAAACATACGACAAGAAATTGCCAACATTCCAGTAGAAGAATTGCAGACTGTTTTCCTGAACATGATTCGCCGTGCTGAAATTTGCATACAAGTTGGTGGCTCCCATTTTGAACAGAGACTGTAAATCCTTAAATGTACATGTTGTAAAATAGACAAAATAAAATTTCATTTTACTTAATATTATGTATTTTTTTTATTTTGCCTAGTCACTTTTTCAGTTTCCTGTACGCATTGTATGAGTATTACGTAAACTCGCTCGGGACCGGTTTTATCTGGCCCACCCGGTATAAAGCATGGAATTAGGGTAGCCCTACATTTGCAAAACATCTTCAGGAATCCAATCATAATTACAATTTTGATTTGACAGATAGACAGTTTGTAGAATTTCTTCATTTATGTCCTAAGAGAGGGCATAAATGTACTTGAAAAATTCGAAATTATCTAAAGTGACAGATCTGGTAAATGTTTAAATGAGGATATACCTCAATATATTTCACCACTGATAAGTCCATTTCTATAAAGCATGGAATTATCCCTTCAAACTGTGCACAGGCGTACAGGCTACTGTTGATCTCATGGTAATAGAGAGTTTTTGGTGAAATATATTTCAACGTCAACGTCACCCGTTACCGTAGCCTTGAGGGAGCAAACGAAGATGCTAACCCAAAAGGAGCCGAGAGAACGGTTGCCTTAATTTTGATGTCACACTAACGGTGGTTGGGCAACGCGATATTTTTTCCCAGCTATCTTGTTGACTAATCGCTATCTGGTTGTCTAATCTACTTCTTTATTTATATATGAAAAGCCGATTTTCAATCCTAAATTCGAATTTCATGATAGTTTCAGTACAAATACGGTATAGTTTCTCATTTTTAGTTTTCAATTTGTAAACAAGGCATGGATTTAACGCAAAGATAGTAAGCCTCAAGTGGGAAACACCGCGGTTTAGTTGCACTTATATTATAGGTCATTAGACGTTACGAACTTTATGTTTTTGGGTTTTCGGTTGGGTAATATATCAAGAAGTATGAAAAAGTATTCATCTCTATGACAATGAACCAGGATTTTACCTGATAATCATCAGTGGAGGCAGCACTTCATGCAATGTTCACGAGAAAACAGCTGAGATCAGGCTAACTAAGAACAATACTGCGAAGAAGTTGTGTCTTAAAACTCAGGTTCCTCATTTAAAATATGTGAAATTATAATAAAAACAAAGCTCTAATCGACCAAATAGAGCCTGTGCGCAAAAGAACGGATTTTTTTCGATCGAGATGAAGGCTAGTAAAGCGCGACGGCGGAGGCGGACTTCAGATGGCACATTCGGTTTCTATCTACGCGACTTGAAACGAAAAATAACCAAGTTTGAGGGGTGTTCAAAAACCTACCCGCTACATCAACAAAACTAGTTGGTAATGAGGTATTTGAAAAGAAAATCTACTATTATTTATTTCACCAGTATTCGAGTTATTTTGAGGTGACCAGTAGTGTTACATTTGCAGGAAGGTTAGGCTGGTATCGTGTGCCTTTAGGTCCCCAAACGGATGACGTTAAATGAGACATTCTAACGTACGACGTTGCTAACGTCCCCTCAAGGTCACGTACTCTTGGGTACGGTAGGGTGACGTTAAGGGTACGTTAGTGGTCACCAAAAACTCTCTAATGAAATTTACAAGGGGCCGTCGAGGAGCTGCCCCACACAATCCCTGAAAACTTCATCAAAATTGAACTCAAATTTGGTATAGTTTTGGGCTTGACAAGTATTTTTCACTGACAGACAGACAGACGGACACAGAACCAGCAAGCTCTAAAACGTAATAAAACAAGTGGACATTTCGATATCGGAGGACAAATTATGCTTCCATATATTTGAATATATTTTATCCACAAATGAGGTTCAAAGTTCACAAAAATGTTTGACGAAATCGAACAAAAGGAAAGCATCTGTAATATTTGCTCATAAGTCCATGCTGCAGAACTAGGATTTGTCTATCGACTACGTAATTTCCTACTGCACTCAGACTGCTGAGAATGTAATTAAAATAATTAAAAATGCTCACCAAATCTACAGATGGTCCCAAATGATTAAAGGCGGAATGTGATTCTTTGGCTCTTCTCTGAAAAATAACACAAATAATAGGTCAAATTCCGTTATATGCCCGCCAAGCTAAAACTATTTTCTATAGGGGTATATTGATGTAAAGATGTTGAAACAAGGTTAATAATGTAAAGTATACTATAAATATGCATGAAAAATTTGCTTGTTACATTGAAGTTATATACCATTATATACAACAATGTAAAGAAGACATATTTCGACTTTTACAAAATTCATAGAGTTCAAAAATGTTATTTGAAATAGCCATTACAACAATAGCACTCACTAACTCGACACACCACGAGCCACTCAAGCCGGCTACCCATGGAGCGGTACGAGCGTAACAACCGGAAAGACGGAAGGCCGGAAAACCCAGTGGAGGGGGCGGCGGAATGCGGCAGGGTGTTCATATGAAGCGGCAACTCGCTAAACGGAATCATATCCTTCCTACTGAAACCCTCTCTGACCTGAAACCTCTACTTGCGGTTATCAGCATTCCTGTCCAATGAGCTTGCGCAACGCTCGACGGAACGCGGCAACGGTATACAAAGTTCTACCGCCGACCGCCTACCGCCCATTCCGGCAACATGGCAGCCACCATCCTCAACTGTTGTCCCAACAGCCAATCACATTGCGTTCCGTCTTTCCGTCTCCGGACATACCGCTCCATGTGAAATCGGCTTCAGGCAACAATATGCGGGAATGTACTGGCGAGCGTAGATAAGACTAACGAAACTAGTCTACGATTACAAAGCATACCTAAATCCATTCCAAACTAAAAAAATAACTTTCTCAAACATGTTACCATGTTTTATTTAAGCCATTGAAGTCATAGAAAATAGTTTCAGCTTGGCGGGCATATAACGGAATTTGACCCAAATAATATGAACATATATTAAAAATAAATGGAAAAAAAAAAACAGGGGGGCTTCGCCTCCATAGACAGCCTTTGGCTAAAATGCTAAAACATGGAACATGCTTTCTTCCCACTAATTCGTAAATGTAAATAAATTTAAAACTTCGACATAAATGATTTACTAAGGGCCACTTTCACCAACAACTTATGTAGTGGAGTTTGGCCAAACTCCATTAAATAATATATAATCTCGAGGATCAAACCTTGGCGTCTTTCACCAACCCAAGACTCGGGTAAGCCCAATTTGGAATAATCGAGTTTCCTTAACGGAGATTCGGCAAACTGTCCAATGAAAAAACATGGACAGTTTGAAACGACAATTTGAAAACCTGCAGTGTGTCCGACATTTCAAGACAATAAAACAGTGAATCACAACCACGACCAATTATTACCCGCGCCGTTATTATATTGTTACCTAGTTACCATCTACCTAGTTACTATCCAGTTTCCATCTAATGTTCTAGAACAAATTTGGAGCTTTAAACGTAAAACCTATTGAATATCTTTAATATAATTAATTTTTGTATAATATCATTTAAAATATTCTTTGATTTTTTGTTGTTATTTTACATATTTTATAATATTCGTTGATTTCGCTTGAGTCCGAATTCGTATTTGATTCACTTCAAGTGTGAACCAAACTGTAGGTATCAGCTGTTGGTATGCGGTCATATTGCTCGATATCATTGTTATCCCGGCTAAACGGAGATTGGGAAGTGTAACTGGCTGGGGCTTGGGAGATTAAACTCAAGCCACCTCGTTAGGAGTTTAAACTCGTAAAGTGGTCTGGTGAAAGACGATGAGCTGGAATCTCCGTTATTTTCCAATCTTTTCTAACTTAAACTCGTTTATGTTGTTGGTGAAAGTGGCCCCAATCGAAGTTAGAAGGAAGTACCTAGGTAGGTAATTTTCTGTTATGGCGCGCGACTACAATTACTATAACCAAGATTAACTTCTCTACCAAGTGACGACAAAACAAGCGGCATTGCTTACTATATCCATATACACCATAAATATATATAAAACAACGACATGAATAGAAGAACAAGTACGAAAGAAATGCGTGATAAATCGAGAGCTTTCCCTTTGATAAATGGAAAACGATTTTTGTCCGTTTAAAACTACAGAAGCTTCATTTCCCCAGCAACGGCTTGGTTGTACGTGAAAATCATAAGAAAATTTCGTGACATTTCCTCGTAACGTTTTCGGCCAGTTAGCTCAAGGCTAAAGCATGTTCCATGCTAAAGGTGAAAAACTATTCAAGATACCAATCATTTACCGATGCCATAACAGAAAATTTTCGAATTACAATTTTGTCTAAATGTTTTGAAATTTGAGCACAAAGGATTTAACACACATAAACCTCGGGAATTTCATTCAAAATCGTTCCACGAGTCTCGGAGTTTGGCCTGCAAACGATTTCAGCTTTTGCATGTGCGCAATAAATATTAGGTACTCGACTAATCGCGATAATACTCATAATACATCATCTTGAAACTTTTACTCGGCTACCTTCAGAGTTTGAGCGAAATCGGGCTTATAGATTATGAGAAATCAACGTTATGAGGAACTAGCGGCTCCGGCTCGCCTCCACGTCCAGCCAGGGGGGCAAGCCCCCCGGCCCCCCACTAATAAGTTGCTCGCTTCGCTCGCCAGGTGTGGCTGTTTAGATGCGATGGTCTTTTACCAGTTGTATTCAGGTGTATTACAATTGAAAAATGTAGGGGATGTTGCTCGCTTCCCTCGCAAACGGAACATCCCTAAGGGTAGGTTTAACGTGTGTAGGGGATGTTTATCCTAACAGTTGAGGACCCTCGAAATTTGAAATCGATCCTACCGTCACTAATCGAAAAACTCTACAACCATTTTTGGTGCCAGGACATCAATCTGGTTTACAGTGCCAGATTCAATATGTTCTATAGGAGGATAGCGGACTATTCAGATAGGCAGAAGTACTTGGGACTCATTCAAAATGTCCAGATTGAGAGGGTCTTGTGCCAGTTGCGTCTGTCTTCAAAGTTTTTCGTAACTGTTTATTATAGAGGTAGGTACTTCTCATAAGTTTAGGAACGAGTGCTTATGCAATATGAAAGAAGCTGACACCCTCTGCCATTTTTGTCTACGTTGCCCGATCTTAGAACCGTACCGAAGGCAATTCATTGCGAAATACATCTGTGGGCTCCCAGTGGTTGAGGATGAGGATCGTCTGGCTAATTTGCTCGATTTTGGTGATGATAGGGAGAAAATGTTAAATTTATTTCATTTTGTTACTAGTGCACTAGCACTTCGATCAATTGCGCTCACCGAATAGGTGTCTGATATGTACAGCATTAGCATTGTATAGTGTACAACAGGATAGGCTTGTTGTGGATATTGTACGAGTACCACAGGTATAGCGTGGATGTTATGGATTCATAACGGATTATTATTCTTTATATTAATTTCATATCGATGACCTCGTTTATTTTGCTTGTATGTACTTCATTAACCCTTCAGTACTCGCGTCGGGTATGATGACCCGGTCAACTTTCAAGTTCTAATTTCAACGTCTTCCTATCGGTTTTTGCACCCGACCCTCTTTGTATTCTCCTAGCTCATGGAAATGATGAGTTTAGTCACCTTTCGAAATTTGAACAGGGCACACGTTACTCACAATCACTAATCTGACCCGACGCGAGTGGTAACGTCCGTAGTTTTAGTAGTTAGACCCAAGGCGAGTACAACCGTACCTCACCTCATATGAACTAGGTAATTCATCTTTCGTTCAATTTCCTCACGTTTATAAAGTCTATCCCGGTATTTTCTACGAATGAAGATATTAGCAAGTATCATGTTTTACCAAACTGGGTTTTTTGTTTGAAATTGAGCGAAATTCAGCGCGAGCCGACATGTTATCTATTGATTATTACCAATAACCAATGCGTTGCTAGGGAAGTGTAACTCCCTTAGTTTTCATAGCAGGAGAATCGTTCGCCACTTTTTGGAATGCTCTCATTTTATCACAACACCGCATGATCCCTAAGCCGCTGTAGTGTGAAGGAAAGCTGATTTATTATTCTACGATATAAACTAATATTGCTAAATAAGAATGATGCGAAAAGAAGACACTAGTACATGGTAGGTACTATTGAGTTGTAGGTACTTGTAAGCAGTAAGTACTAGACAATGCATGGCTATAAAGCTGATTTCTATGGTATTTAATCTCTGAAGCTGAAATTTGAAACAAGGCGTTTATATAAGACAGGTAGCATATAATTTCGTGCGGAACCACTATAATCTACTGAAATTGAGCTCGTAAGCTATAGAGCCTCTATACCTATACTAATACTCGTACTTTACTGAAAAATTACTTTTGAAATAGATATAACCCAAGACAATATTATTTGCACAAAAGCTAAGTGCTTTGCAGTTCCTAACTGGCTGTCCGATTTATTTTGTATTCGTAATAACGTGAAAGATGGCTTACTTCAGGGACTTGTTTTGCTATTATAAATCATTTTATTCTTCATGTTGGAGGAATTCATTTGTAAACTAGATGTAGGGGTTCAATATTTTAATTGACTCGACTTCGAATAATCTTCTGGTGGTTCTCGGCATTAAATTGAAAATAGGTAAACTTGGAGAACTGGCAAAATCGAGGGACTTCTGATCAAAGAAAAAATTAGATTGAAGTACTTATGTGAAGTTTTGTATTTTTTTATTAAAGAATGTCGATTCCTGTGGCTTGAAATGTGCTTGCTTTATTATTTTACTCCTTTATTAATTTATTTTTCGATAATTTTCATTATGGGTCACCAGTGACTTGACGCGAGCACTAATGTGAGTGGAAACCACGCGAGTACTGAAGGGTTAAGCTGTAATGCCCTATTAATTAGATTAGGAAGAAGATATTTGACTTATTTCTTATCTATTATATATTTTTCTAATGATGATGTGTAAGTGGACCTGAACTCTTTGTAATAATCATTGATTTAATACAATAAACAACTTACTACTACTACATGTGTAGGGGATGTTGCTAGCTTCACTCGCTTGGTATGGCTGTATACGTGTAGGAAAACCCTCGTTTAAATCTGATGAAGTATGTAGGGAATGTTGCTCGCTTCGCTCGCCCGGACCCCCCACCCCTTAAATTGCTCGCTTCGCTCGCAAGGTGTGGCTGTATAGATGCGATGGTCCTTTTCTGTCGAGTGGGACTTGTAGAATGATTGGAAACGGTAGATCACTAAGGGTAGGTATAACGTCTGTGGGGGATTTTGCTCGCTTTGCCCGCGTGAGGAAGTAATACTGCCCACCCAACTTGGCAGACATTTTTTTCTGTTGGAAAGTCTTACAAACAAATTAAATCTTATAAAACTACGTGGAACCAAGAAAAGTTTATTAGGGGATGTTGCTCGCTTCACTCGCTCGGTATGGCTGTATATGTGTAGGAAAAACCCCGTCTATAATTGTGTTGAAATGTCTTTCAAACGGAAAGGTTCCTTCCTTCAACAGGTTCCCCTTCAGGTAAAAAGGGCCTGCTTGCAGATTCCTTCAGGCTCAAGTAACTTCTCGTTGCAATCCCTTCACCTCCCTTCCCCTCGCATTTTGACCGGGAACTAAGAAACTCATCAACAGGAAACTCATCAAAAAAATCGTAGAACCCCATTTTTGATCAGTTTTCCACGTGGGGTGGAAACTCGTCAAATCTTCATGAACGAGCGACTCGTCAATAAATGGAATCCAATAAATTTATCCGTTTAATTGAGTTATGAATCAGTATACATTTTTTTTTTTTTTAACTTGAATCGAGCACTGTCGAGACACTCCTCAAAAACTACCTTGAAGGAAACTCATAAAAAAGGACGGGAAACTCGTCAAAAATTATGGTAGTAGTAGACGGATATTGGTCTACTTTGGGTAAACTACCTGCCATTGTTACAGCTCATCGCCACCATGGATAACTACCTGGCCAAAACCTTATAACGGTTGGGTCTGGCACACGGTGAAGCCTTCCAAAGGTTTGGTTTGATGACTTTCCTTTCGATGAGTTTCCCCTTAGGAGCGTTTGACCAGTTTCCACAGGGGACAGGAAAGTCATCAAAAATAATTGTCAACTACTTTTCATCTTCCAAATTTATATCAAATTTCTATTTGAAATTCTTTTTGACGACTTTGCCTTCCATTCAGTGAGGACCAGTGTCCCACCCAAAGGGGAAACTCCTCAAAAAACCTCGACCTCACGTTTTTGATGAGTTTGTAGGGACCCATTTTGATCAACTTCTCATCACTATTTTCGCTATCCGATTTTGGATTCAGATTCGGCGGAATCAAACCTGTATTTCGCCCGCAAATACCGTCCTGAAAAACGTCACTTATGGGGTATATTTTAATGAGAAAAAAAAAAACGCAGTTTTCCGTCGGAATTTTCGAGAAAACGGGTCCGTACTCTTTCATTTTTTAGACGTTAAGACGTCCTCGGAGAAAAGCCTACAAAACCGGTATTTTTCCGGAATTTTCTCGCTTTCCTATTGGGGTGCCACCTTGACAATAAATAAATAAATGATAGAATAATTCAAAACCTACCCTATTCTCAGAGTATATTTTATGAGACAGGGAGAAGTGCTGGGGGAGTGGTGCCGCCTCCACGGTCTCGTCGCTGGGCTCAGTTTCACAGCTTTTCTTGGCTTTTTGCTCAAGCTCCACCTGAAACATTAAAGATACGAGCAGCGTAAAATATATATAAAAAACAGCCTCAAGTGGTTCAGAAGTTAATCTTGGTTATAGTATTTGTAGACGCGCACCACAACAAAATTAGCTACCTAGGAACTTTCTTCTAATTTTACTTCTAATTATCGTATGAAGCTCCTAAAAAATTTAGTTTTTATTACCTAGTCACTTCTGCCAAGTATGTTCCATGTTTCCTGACTTTTACCCACGGGCTCAAAGTAATAACATCTGGGGGGTCTGGGGGTCTCCCCAGCGGGGGTCAAGGGGCAGAGCCCCTTGCAAGGCCCGAGTTTTATCAAGCTACTTTTCAATGCTGAGTTGAGTGCGAACACTCCCAGATCTCTAGGACTAATTAATAAGCGAGAAAAGGCGATTTTTTATGTGAAAAATACCCAATTTTGACCAAATTTAGACCATGGGGCATGTAGTGAGTCAAATGCTTGGCAGTGTGAGACTGGCGTCTCGCTAGGTTACCTATTGTGGAGGATTGGAGTTCAAAAGTAAATTGGATTCAAAATTATGTTGAGTCGAATCCATTGTTGTTTCTATTGGCAACCGCGTTCCCTGAATGAATTGTTCACTTGTAGTTCAAGAAAAATATAGTTGAGTGCCGTGTTCGAAGTTTTGTAAAGTCCATTATTCAAGATCCCGTGCCGTCCGATTATAATTTGATTCTTATACCTATATTCATTTTGAGCCAAAAATGTTTTCCCTCAAGCTTGGGTTGTCCCCTACCTCCCTGAATCAATTCCAATAGGTCGTCCCTCTATTGAGGAGGCCTAGCTTCAGAGGAACGTCCTAAAAAGTGTTACAAATTCAAAATTGAGGCCAAAAAGACCTATTTATGTTACTTTTATTCTCTTGAGGACTTATCTCGTCACGTCTCGTCATCGCAGTGACAGCAAGTGGGGTTTTTTGAAGGCTTGGCAACGTAAGAATGGCGTCTCGCTAGATTACCTATCTTCATTTCGAGGCAAAAGTGTTTCTTAGCATGGAACATGCTATAGCCTTGAGCAAACTAGCGAAAAGAGTCACGTTTATTGGGAGCTCCGGAAAAATTTGGTTTTGTTACTTCCATGTTCCATGTTTCTTGACTTTTAGCCACGGGCTCTAAGTAATAACATCTGGGGGGTCTGGGGGTGCCCCCCAGCGGGGTCAAGGGGCAGAGCCCCTCACGAGGCCCGGAGGGCCCAGTTTTCTCAAGCTTGCGTTGTCCCCTACCTCCCTGAATCAATTCCAGCCTAGCTTCAGAGGAACGTCCTAAACAGTGTTTCAAATTGGAAATTGAGGCCAAAAAACTATTTTCGTTACCTGTTTTCTCTTGAGGTTGAAAATGTGATGCTCGATTTTGTTGATCTCCCGATCGACCCGAGAGATGTCGTGGAGGAGCGTGTCCTTGGCCGAGGACTTGGGAGCGGCGCCAGAGCCGGCGTCGACGCCGTCGTCGCCAGCGGCGTCGGGAGGGGAGGTGGGGGAGATCGGCTCCACCGTCGGCATGTAGATCGAGGGCTTCTCGGCGTCCGGTTTGGGCGAAGACATCTGAAGAAACCGGGAAACAATAAAATGAAAATAACAAACTAATAGATAGATAGATAGATGGATAGATAGATAGCAGAAGAAGAAAGGTTTATTTAAAAAAATACAGATTAATTGACAATTAATGAAATTACAAAATAAACTGAACCGCATGGTTTTTAAAAACCGTCTGCTGGGAATACGGGATATTGATTTATTGATTCAAAAGGAAATAATGTCTAGGGTGAAAGCAGTTCATTAGGTATCTTCCTCATCTCTAACACTGGGAAGGGCACAAAATGTTCACTCTAACTACCAGTTGAACTCCCTGACCAAGGACAACCGGTAACTCCATGCCAGTTTGAAGTATTTCACCAAATCTGACCAGCCTGGGCCGCCGACTATACGTATTGCTTGGTCTCTGGAAAGTGTTGGCGTACCAAAGATGGGAATCCGGACCTCAGCAAGGATAGGGGAAACGCAGAAAAAGTGGTGTAAGTCCTCGCGCACATACGAATTACACATGGAACAGAAATCAGACCGACCTGTAGGAAATGGTTTGGAGTTCTTGTTCACTGTCTCTGTTCTCTCCTTCACCACCCATCTAATCCAGTGGAGTGGAATGCCAGTGTCCGATGTCAGACTGCCGCACATGGTGTTCGGACCCAGTTCCCTGTATAATGTGAAGTTCTCCAAAGCAAGCAGCACGTCTCTCAAACGAGGATTTCCGATCATCAATGAACCTCAATAACACCAGCATCCACTCTTAATGTCTCGGCATCAACTGATCGTTGGACACCCCGCACCTCGCTGTCATTAGGGCCCACTCTTCCATCCACCAAACATTGGAGTTTATAACCTCAATGCCCACTCTCTGAGGAAGGCGAGAAGGTCTCATACGAAATATCCTCTGAAGGTAAATGAATAATCTCGGGAAATAACAACAACGTTGTACAGGATGCGGAACACAGTAACTTTACTGTACAAAAAATATAAGCGGTACAGCAGGAGGGCAATTGACTTGAAGGCACACGGTAAGAGAATGAGGTCCTCTCTAGTTCGTCAGAAAAAGCTTCTTGACAAATGCCAACAGAACTCCCTCAGCGGCATCGCACTTCTGAAAACCCCGCACCTGAGAGGCGTAGCAGAGTATAGCTCTAATGATGGTATTAAAAACATGGACCTTATCTAGAAGAGGGATCTGCGAATTAGCAAAGACACCAAATCCACGTGTAGATTAACCTTTTCGATGCTACGACCGAATATATTCGTGGAGGAAGTGCTTTACATGACAGGCTATTCCGGAGAATACTTAGGCCATTCAAGAATGCTTTGGTGTGCTATGAACGAATATATTCGTGCTCAATCCCTCAACCTACTGGTCTTTATTTCACCAGTACCCCTACAGCTAGCAGCACTGCTTGGATCCGACATACATTGTTGCCATGTTATCTGCTTGATAACAGTTTGGTTTGTTTTGATTTCCCTGGCATTCACAAAAAAGTTACCTCACGATGTTGCACTGCGTTTACACTGAACTGGAACTATTGAATATTCTCGAAAATAGTGATGACGAAGATAAATTATTTCGCGATTTGTTTTCTAATGGTTCAACAACCGCAAATGGTTCCCCTTCGATGTTCCCTGTTGAGTTACTACCTGTTTGCCGACGTCCCAATGATTCCAGCAGCAATTCCGGTGACTAAGAGGAACCCAAATCCGAACAAGTAAGGGACTATACATGGGATAATTCCGAACCAAATATTGTTTTTCACAATTTTATGGACAATAGATCTGGCCAGCAACATCAATCATCCAGATTGACCAAATTGCATGTTGCTCGTAAAAACGCTGCAAATTATTTCACAAAGGTTTATTATTTTTTCAATTGAGTATGATCGTAGTTTTAGTTGGCTAGCGTACGTCATAAGGCCCGTCCAGACTCCTCGGCGTGTCCTATTGCGAGCCACAACCTATACTTCTATAATTATATACGCATGTTTATATTTCTCGATTTGAGCTCCTATCTATTCAAATAGTTATTGCCTTAATAATATCATTATCTAAGTACGTACGAAAAGTCGAGAGGATATGTTATTAAATATGCGTAGGAAAAGCTTTGGTATTAACACACAAATGTGACCTTGAAAAAAACATATTCATGCCTCGAACGAACGCCGGCGCCTTAACCACCACAAGCCGCGGCGCCGGCACCTCCTCTCACCCCACCCCCCCCGCTCGCCCCCCCCCCCCCCCCCCCCCCCCCCCCCTCACCACCGACCGTGACCCCCTGCCAAGCGTGCGCGCGTCGAAAAAGACACTTTTTTGCCCGTTTTTGGCCCATAGCATCTATGCGAGTAAAGCGATCGGGATGGTTAAACGTTAGGACCAACTAGACCCCAAATGGAGTCTATGTGCGAAAGAACGGGTTTTTAAAGTCAATTCTTAGGCCTTTTATGGCCCGGACGGCGGACGGCGAACGGCGGACGGACATTTCAAATTTGGATTCTACGTACCTTGAAACGTAAAGTGACAAAGTTTGAGGGGGGTTATAAAAATTTTTTGCTACACGATCACATAGGCTTATTATTGGAAATAATAAACCAAAAGTATTTAGCACAGAGAACCTAAATGAGCGTAGAAGCATGTAGTTTAGCCGGCGCCAGCTTTAAGCTAAAAGGTTAAAGCAGCCTTAGCAGATATGGTTTTTCGCTTCACGTGCTTGGCGAAGGAGAGTCGCCTCGACTCTCAAGGTCACCCCAAGATACAAGTACTCATTGACTATCTCTACCATTTCCAGATAGATAGATATAAGATTTATTTCAAAATTTCAAAAATAGATATCAAAAGAAACTGTCCTCAGAACAATTTCAAATGACAGATGAGAAATGAACCATGACAGGACTCTTACTTCCATTCGCAGTGACGTGTGTTTTCAGTAGCTTTGTGAATTACTCATGAATTGCATTTGAGGTATTTCTTTCTATTTTTCCACTCTGTATTTTTTCATTTCATTTCAAGTTTGAAGTTCTTTTTTTTTTCACCATGCGAAAATTGTACTTTTTAAAATTTCTTACAGAGTGGTGGGAAATCGCGGGGAAGAATTCACAAATTTAAATGGAGCCATTTGCAAAAACTTGATCCCCAATATCCTAGGACGAAATGCCACAGAGACAGAGATGGCACTATTTGAACTATCAGTTCGTTTGGGAGGGCTAGCGATAAGAAATCCAGAAGAAAGTGCAGATGATGCTCATCGCATTTCAACAAAATTGGCAACGCGCATGACCGAAGCGATCAGGGCTTGACATTCTGGGAAATCAGGAATGGATAGCAAAAACAATAAATGAGGGAAGAAATATTCGAAGAGACGCAGAAGCCACAAAAAGCCAAGAGATAATCGGGAGACTATCACCCAGACAGAAGAGAGCTGTAGAGAGAGTCGTGGGAGGAAACTGCTACCAGTGGTTGACTGTGATCCCAACAATCTCAGATACCCAGAACGTATCCCCCTTGCAATTTAGAGATGCATTGTCATTAAAAGGTATGGGCATGAGTCAGAAAATCTCCCACGTACCTGCGATGGATGCGGAGGAAACAGTTACCTAAACATGCTCAACTGCAAGAAAGGGGGATTGGCTAAACATGGACATGACCAGCTGAGGGATGAGTGTGCGAAAGTGGCGAGCTCGGCACGGCAACTGAACCGGTGATTCAAGAATCACTAGTTGGAACACTACGACTTGTTGCCGATATTCAAATACCTGGGGTCTGGGATCGTGAGAGGCAGGCATTTTTCGACGTAAGATTCATCAATGCTGACGCCGCATCTTACCTTTCCCAGTCCTGGGGCAATGTTGCTGAACGAGCAGCCCATGAAAAGCATTCGAAGTATGATGCTAAAGGCTTGAAGAGCTCATTTTCACCCCTAGTCACGTCTTGCAAGGGAGTTCTCCAAAGAGAATTCAATGTATTGTTGCAGGTTAACTGTCTTCTAACACTTTGGCGATATGATGGAAGTGGCCAAATATCAATACATTCGATAACAATTGACAGTTTCTGAGAATAGTCGACGGTATATTCATGTATTATGCATCATAACCTCCAATAGTTAGAGCATGAGTGACGTCATAGGTCTATAACTTACGCCAAATTCCCATATTTCAGCATGTAAAGCATATGCATTGGTGGACGCGAGTATCTCTAGAATGGTTAATTTACCATTTAATAGGCACATATATATTGTTTTTCAGTGATTTGAAGCAGATTTGAAGGGATCCTTGAACATCACCATGTTGCAGGTAAATTGTCTTCTAACACTTTGGCGATATGATGGAAGTGGCCAAATATCAATACATTCGATAACCATTGACAGTTTCTGAGAATAGTCGACGGTATATTCATGTATTATGCATCATAACCTCCAATAGATAGAGCATGAGTAACGTCATAGGTCTATAACTTACGCCAAATCCCCATATTTCAGCATGTAAAGCATATGCATTGGTGGACGCGAGTATCTCTAGAATGGTTATTTGCCATTTAATAGGCACATATACATTGTTTTTCAGTGATTTGACGCAGATTTGAAGGGATCCTTGAACATTACCATGTTGCAGGTAAATTGTCTTCTAACACCTTGGCGATATGATGGAAGTGGCCAAATATCAATACATTCGATAACCATTGACAGTTTCTGAGAATAGTCGACGGTATATTCATGTATTATGCATCATAACCTCCAAAAGTTAGAGCGCGAGTGACGTCATAGGTCTATAACTTACGCCAAATTCCCATATTTCAGCATGTAAAGCATATGCATTGGTGGACGCGAGTATCTCTAGAATGGTTATTTGCCATTTAATAGGCACATATACATTGTTTTTCAGTGATTTGACGCAGATTTGAAGGGATCCTTGAACATCACCATGTTGCAGGTAAACTGTCTTCTAACACTTTGGCGATATGATGGAACTGGCCAAATATCAATACATTCTATAACCGTTGCAGTTTCTGAGAATGGTCGACAGTATATTCATGTATTATGCGTCATAACCTCCAAAAGTTAGAGCACGAGTAACGTCATAGGTCTATAACTTACGCCTAATTCCCATATTTCAGCATCTAAAGCATATGCATTGGTGGACGCGAGTATCTCTAAAGAGGATGGCTGAGAAATTGTCAGATAAGTGGACCCCTTCTCCCAGGTTCTCGAATTGGTAAGAGTTAAAATGCAGTATTCGACAATAAGAGCTGTGCTACTCCGATTGCGAGGGACAAGGAGAAGAGTGAGGAGTCTCGGCATCGAGGATGGAGCAGTGGCAATCCTACTAACATGAAAATGAGTGTTCCCTGGATCGTGTCATGGAAAATGAATATCCCCGAACTGTTGATAGTTTATTATTGTTATTATTGCTATTGTTATTATAAATATATAATAAATTATGTGAAATGCTGAAAAAAATTGTACTTCCTATGTGATTGCCGAAAGCCGTGTTCATAAATATAAATGAATAAATGGATCTTTTCTGTTATACGTATACCACTATTTAAAATACTAGTTAAACCAAACATTTAAGTTAGTTACCTGTTTAAATCGATGAAGAAGGCCAGTCGATTTAGTAGCCGTCGCTGAACGTTCAGCGGCTCAGCTATTCCCCTTAATTAAGCAATATATCCGACCAGGGACAACTATTATATCAGACGAGTGGCGAGCATATAAAGGGATCTACAAATTAGGGTATGAACACCATACAGTAAACCATACATACAATTTCGTCGATCCTGACAGTGGTGCACACACACAAACAATTGAAAGTACTTGGCGTCTAGCGAAACATCGTAATAAAACTCAGTGCGGGACCAGTCGTGCATTGTTGGACTCCTATTTGTGCAAGTTTATGTGGCGGCGCAGACACCAAGGAAAAGACTTGTTCCAGGAAATATTGCACAATATCGCCGAGTACTGGCCTTCTTCATCGATTTAAACAGGTAACTGACTTAAATGTTTGGTTTAACTAGTATTTTAAATAGTGGTATACGTATGACGGAAAAGATCCGAATAAATTACTTACGGATGTGTCGATGGAGATGGGGGGCAAAGGTTCGGATTTCCCGCCCTCGCGCAGTCGCTTGCGGGCACCAGAGCCATCGCTTGGGCTCCGCGACGGAGGAACTATGACGGACGCCTGACCAGCCCTGCTATTTTCCTCCCTGAAAGTATAGAAAGTATAGGATTGTGCGAAAGACACGGTGAAGCAAATAACTGGAAAATTGGAGTTTACTCAAATTTTAATACATAATACATTTTGTTGCATGCATTTTTCATTTTGATAAACCTCTGCTTAACTCCAAAAGAGGCAACAAAGAGTACGGGGGAAGAACGGGCTATCATGCATTTTCGAAATAGATCCAAGATCTTCACAAACATCTCTGTGAGATCTTCACACACCACACACCGTCTAGTACCTACTGCTTACAAGTACCTACTACTCAATAGTATACCAACCATGTGCCTAGTGCCTTCTTTTCATATTATTAGTTCATTATGGTTACTTGTCAATATCAGTTTATAAAATAGCGTAAAAAATCAGCTTTCCTTGACACTACAATGCCTTAGGGATCATGAGATATAGATAGAAAATGAGAGCATTCAAAAAAGTGGCGAATGATTTTCCTGCTATGAAAACTAAGGGAATTAAGTTTCGCTAGTAACGCATTGGTATGTGAAAATCAATAGAAACAGAAAAATAAGTATGAGGAAAAATATGAGGAAAACTTGATGAGAAAAACAAAAGATACTGGATATGTCTAGTACCTACTGCTTACCAGTAGGTATCTACTACTCAATTGTATACCAACCATGTAGTGCCTTCTTTTCACAAGATTATTCCATTACGGTTACAAAACAGTATTAGTTTATAACTTAGAGTAATAAAGCAGCATTCCTGGACACTACAATGGCTTAGAGGTCATGAGATGTTGTGATAAAATGAGAGCATTCCAAAAAGTAGCAAACGATTTTCCTACTATGAAAACTATGGCGTTACTCTTCCCTAGTAACGCAATGGTTGTACGTGAAAATCAATAAAAATAGAAAAAGCTAAGTATGAAAAAAAACACGAGGAAAAAAAAATTTTTGGCGATTGGGCTGCTGGCTAGATTCTAGGACCAACTAAACCCCAAGTGAAGTCCATGTGGGAAAGGGCGGATTTCACTCATCAACTTAAAGGCCTCTCAAGGGGACCACTCAACTTATACCTACATGATTTCTGTTAATATTTACTCCAGGACCTCGAAAATTTCATCACATAATCAATCAAAGGTATATTACCCAAAATCAGAACGGCAACGAATAAATCATAACATGGGACTCAGAAAAAATTCAAAAATGACGATCTTTGAATTACCAACTTTCCAAACTTGGGGAACGTTTTCCTCAGTCAATATTATTTTTTTTTTTTTTTTTTTTTTTTTTTTTTTTTTTTTTTTTTTTTTTTTACTTATTTGTCTTACCGATCTCTAAAAATCTGCTGAGTTATATTTTTGAAATTCTTCAATCCTGAATTTTAGCTGGAGCACAAACTTTTCTCAACATTGATCTCCATTCCGCATGAAACCTAATTTTTGTTCAACATAATTTCCGAAAACTGTTTCAGCAGATTTGTAGAGCTACTCAATACGAACACTAGAAAAAAAAAAAAAAACAATTATCAAAATTCTTCAAGTGGTTCCGGAGAAACGTGTTCCTCAGTATGCAAAGACACAGTTTCACAGGAGAGTGAGTTTTCTCCAACCAACCACAGCCGCGCTGGGCTCACCTGATAGCGCCACTGATCTAGCTTCTCAAGCTCAAGCCCATGGTTTCATGGAATCGAATTTATTCAGTCTTGTCATATCCATGTTGGTCTGAATAATTTGCTCGTCTTTCATGGTTACCACGGACTAACGGTTACTCACTTTGGTCCTATGTAAATACGACTTCCAACAATAAAAAATTGATATCCAACAATATTGAAATTCCAACAATAAAAAAATTTTTACAATGTGTTCCTATTATTATATAGCTTAAGATAAAGTCTTAAAAAAATATTTAAAAAAAAAAATTTTTTTGGGGGTGGAGCCTTAAGGCCTGGACGGCGGACGGACATTGCGGTTTTGGATTCTACGCACCTTGAAACGTAAAGTGACAAAGTTTGAGAGAAAATAATTCCTCCCACCCCATCACGATAACATAGACTTATTACTGGAAATAGTAAACCAAAGTTAAACTTGGCGCTCTGCGCCTCGCCAGGGGGCAAGCCCCCTGGACCCCCGGTTACCTCTATTTACATACTTTGGACGAAATTATTGAAACACAGAATGTGTTTTAGCTCACGCGTTTCACATAAACCCGTCTTCAATCTTCGGTTGAAGATTGGTTAACTTCCTCCCACTAAATCAGAATTTCGCTACTTTCCTCCCACTAAATCAGAATCTTATACAGGGTGATTCCCTCGCAAATGCAAAAAAAAATTTTGGGTAAAACTACATCAAAAATGGAGTAAAATGCCGCCAACTGCATATTTTTATCTTAATCCGTACTCGAGATATGATTTTTTAAAGTTTTTTTTTCAGGAATACCGAGTTTTTTCATTTTAAACTCGGATTTCTCCACTTTGCCTCATTTAATTTCAACTTTCAACCTCATTTTCGGTATCAGCATTAAATTTACTATAAGAATAGTGTACTTGGGTTCTTAAAAAGTACCATCCGAAGACCCTCACATCAGCTCAAACATTGACGATTTTGAAAAAATAATATTTCTGAAAATCTTTAAAACTTTACTACTCTTTTAAAAAGAATCCTGGAAACTGGCAAATCTAATGAAAACTGCTTCGTCTAATACTCTTTCCAACGGTATTATCAATTTTACTTTTATTTTGTTATTTAGGGGAGAAAATTATGTTTTAATGTTATAAAATGTGGGGTTTCCAATGAAATTGTTGGTTTTCTCGAAAGATTACCCTCCATGAACCAACGAGTATGGGGTCGGTTTCTATGTATTTTTTCTCGCTGGATCGAATTTCTCGCAGATCTCTCAACTCAGTTAAAATCGAGTTTTACACTTTAATTAACTAGTTTTACCCCATAACACACATACATTTAATCGTAACAAACAAACTAAACATTTGCGATTTTAAGTGTAAAACTCGGTTGTAACGGAGTTGGAGAGATCTACAAATGTTACCATTCGATACAGCGTGAAAAAATACATAGAAACCGACCCCATACTCGTAGGTTCATGGAGAGTCATCTTTCGAGAAAACCAACAATTCATTGAAAAACCGACATTTTTTAACATTAAAACATAATTTTCTCCACTAAATAACAAAATAAAAGTAAACTTGATTATACCGTTGGAAAGAGTATTAGACGAAGCAGTTTTCATGAGATTTGCCAGTTTCCAGGATTCATTTTGGAAGAGTAGTAAAGTTTTAAAGATTTTCAGAAATATTCTTTTTTCAAAATCGTCAATGTTTGAGCTGATGTGAGGGCCTTTGGATGGTATTTTTTAAGAACCCAAGTACACTATTCTTATAGTAAATTTAATGTTGATTCCGAAAATGTGGTCAAAAGTTAAAATTGAATGAAGTAAAGTGGAGAAATTTGAGTTTAAAAGGAAAAAAAACACGGGTTTCCTGAAAAAACCTTTAAAAAATCATATCTCAAGAACGGATTGAGATAAAAATATGCAGTTGGCGGCATTTTACTCCATTTTTGATGTAGTTTTACCCTTTTTTTTTTTTTTTTTGCATCTGCGAGGGAATCACCCTGTATAATCACCGCGTCATAACAAAATATCGCATAGGTTACACCAGGTTACACGATCAACCGATAGCCTTTTAAAAAGTCAGTCTTCAGATAGGAAGGTATTTTATAGTTTTATTGAGATTGCAACATTATTTGAAAGAACCCCATAACATATGGTAAACTACGAGTAGCTGTTTTGACTGTTTTCGACTCAACATTCATCAAAACATATCGTGGGGTTGGTGGTAAAAGTGATCAAGTCCATTTGGCAAAAGTGTTCAGGAGAGCCTGTTAAGGTTCTCCAACACACGGACTGATGGAAAAATGCGGATTGTGAGCTTAAAATCAGGTCAAACCAAATAATTTCATGTTATGTGAGCTCAGTAATACCTTAGTTATGTGAAAGTAGTACCGAACCTTATACAAAATAAACTTACTTTTAATTGTCCCCGATTTTTAGTGAAAATTGTAAGTTGAATACTTTTACCTGAATAAAAACAGTTATGACTTGGACATGATCACTATAATAAAACTTCAAATTCACAGTAAATTTTACCAGTATTATCATTTTCAGGTGTTCAACCCTTCAATATCAATCCCTCGGGATACTAACAATCAAGAAATAACAAATTTTCATTAGATTATCCATTACAACTGTCATTTGACTGACTTTACTTGTAAGCTAAAGTATTTCTACAACCACATTATGTAGGAGTAATGACGATCAAATGACAGTTGACATTTTTTACTTGTAAATCTGTTGGTACTTACAAACAGTTTCTGTGCATGCAAATCTAGTTAAATGCCATTTGATCATTATGAGATCCACTGGTTCATTCAGGTAAAAATAAATTTTTTTGGTTTTTGACATTAGTCGTCATAAGTTGTTTTGTTTTTCAATTCTCAGCTGTAGATATTGTTTTATAGTATCCGGAGAGACCAAAACCTCATTTTCTAAAAAAAATGCACTTGATCACTTTTACCACCAACCCCATGATATGATCAACGGCACTGCGTCATAACAAAATATCGCATAGGTTACACGATCCTTAGTTCTGTATCATTGGTATCCATGTTGTCGACCCAGATTTTGTTACGAAATTTCGTTAGCTTTTTTGGGTAGTTAGTCCATGGCTAAATCACATTCTGTGTTAAAAACTTATCTAGCAACTTACGTTTGTTGAGATCGTCTAGACAAGGAGCTGAGGTACTCTGGTGATGTGAGGAGGGACATTCGGGGCTTGGCCGGGTAAATGCTGCTCGCGGGAGCATCTTTGGTCTCAAACTCGTCCGCAGGCGTCCTCTCCTGACCCCTCGAATACTGAAAATGGGTTAACTTCGATTATCTCTTTACATTCAAAGGATATTGGCTCACAAACATTTCTGCAGAGGCAGTAAATTTACCTCATACTCATAAGAAGCAGTGGAATGCAGTGCGTTGATAGCGAATTTTTGTAGAAAATGAAGCTATTGCAATGGCTCGAAATGTATAAAATCAAACAGCACAAATTTTGCAAGATGACTGCCCTCGCTGATCCAATCTCGACTGATGGGCAGGCAGGTGGTGCTTTAACACATTCTATGCGACTGTAGCACCCCTGCCAGCAGTACCATTTACTGACAGCACAATACAGCATCCCCTCCATTAATGCCAGAATGGTAACTACCCTGACTGACCCCCTCGAATACTGAAAATGGGTTAACTTCGATTATCTCTTTACATTAAAAGGATATTGGCTCACAAACATTTATCCGAAAGCAGAAAATTTACCCCATATTCATAAGGAGCAGTGGAATCAGATGTGCAAAACGTGTGTTTATAGCGAATTTTTGTAAAAAATGAAGCTATTGCAATGGCTCCAAACATTTTAAAATCAAACAGCACAAATTTTGCAAGATGACTGCCCTCGCGAATCCAACCTCGACTGATGGGCAGGCAGGTGGTGCTTTAACACATTCTATGCCCCTGTAGCTCCCCCTGCCAGCAATACCATTTACTGACAGCACAATACAGCATCCCCTCCATTAAGGCCAGAATGTTAACTACCCTGACTGACCCCCTCGAATACTGAAAATGGGTTAACTTCGATTATCTCTTTACATTAAAAGGATATTGGCTCACAAACATTTATCCGAAAGCAGAAAATTTACCCCATATTCATAAGGAGCAGTGGAATCAGATGTGCAAACTGTGATATCTGATCTGTGATATATTTCTAAAAAGTCGTCGTTTTATTTCACTTTGCTGATTGTATATAATAGCATGTATATAGTTATTTCCCTATCTTACATCTAGTCTTAGTTGTATTATTTTATTTTTGGGTTTTTTTTTTTAAATCCACTTTGGGGGCTAAACAGTGGTCATCACTGTACCCCTCATTTTTTCCCCTCCGAGTTGCCAGTGGAGTCCATGATGGGGTACTTTTCCGTTATACCACCCCCCCCCCCCCCCCCAATCTGTTTCACGACTTTCGGACTGTTTCACGCCCGCCCGATGTTTCTAGGCATTGGTAATGATTAAATAATGTTCGCTCAGTATGAGAGAGTAAAGAGGCATGGGTTAATTCTTGGAATAAGAAGAGGGTAACGTCATTGACCACGGGCGCTGTGCGCTTGCTTGGGTCCAATGTCTTCCGGATGAACCTGTTGGTTTACTAACTAATAGGTCAGGCGATAGGACAAAGAAAATGCGGAACAGTTAATTCGTTACTTGATACCTATTTGTGCTAATTCATGTGGAGGTGGTGCTCCCCCTGCAGGCAGTACAATTTACTAACAGCACAATACAGCACCCCCGCCATTAAGGCCAGAATGGTAACTACCCTGACACAGAGAAGATGTCTCTGCGCCTACCAATTTGTCCTTACCTGAGGAATCCCACAGCTCAATCATTATCAGTGCATGAGGACGGGAGATGGTATCCGAACTTTTCGCAGTAAGGAACAGTTGCTTGGAGGAAAAGCTATAGATTGATGGGCTTGTTAACGCGTTCCCCGTTTGAGGCCGGGGAACTCCACCTTGAAGGGGGCCCTGCACCCCAACAAGGCTCTATCTTTCTAGCGCCAACCCCCTGGATAGGGACAGGGGATTAATATTTGGGAGAGAAGGAGTGGGGGAAATGTTAAGGGAGGACAAATTTAGAGTACGCCTCGAAATTTGGAGGAGGACGGAGGGATAGGTGAGGACAAAAGGGTGGGGAAATTGAAATTAGCCCTTCAATATAGAGAGGAAAATGGCTGTTATTATAGCCTAGTAGGTATACAAATATCTAATCGGCAACGGCCGGTAGACACAGGGGTAAATATGAGGGTTCAGCCCTTCGAGCCTCTCAAAAGGGCTGAAATTCGGGATTAGAGGATGCCCTTCTTTATCATTGTAGACGAAAAATTGGCCCTATCCGACAATCAGGGTAGGAGTGAGAGGGCTTTGAAAAGTAAGTTATTACACAATGGCAGATTGAGGTAGAGAAGGAGGGTAGATAGGGACTGCGTGAGTAGGGGGTTGGGTAGGGGAGGATTGGAAAAGGGTTCGTTCAAAATTTGGAACCGCTGGATTGAATAGGCAGCGTAGTGGGGGGATGGGGACAGGGGAGAACTACAAGGGCGTAAAACCTACTACCCCCGCAAAACCACCCTCAAATGGGTGGCAGGCTAGACCAGCTTCCCAGCCCAGTGATACGACGAAAGAGCTGAAGGCCTGGTGCCCCATCCGCCCAAGGTACCAGTTTGGGCAGCCCTTAAAGGCCGAGAATGGTCGCTGGCCCGGCAACAGAGAAGAGGACTCTGCACCTACCGATTTGTCCTTACCTGAGGAATCCCACAGCTCAATCATTATCAGTGCGTGAGGACGGGAGATGGTATCCGAATTTTTCGCAGTAAGGAACAGTTGCTTGGAGGAAAACCTATAGATCGATGGGCTTGTTAACGCGTTCCCCGTTTGAGGCCGGGGAACTCCGCCTTGAAGGGGGGCCCTGCACCCCAACCAGGCTCTTTCTAGCGCCACTCTCCTGGATTGTGACAGGGGAGAACTACAAGGGCGTAAAACCTACCACCCCCGCAAAACCACCCTCAAATGGGTGACAGGCTAGACCACCTTCCCAGCCCAGTGATACGACGAAAGAGCTGAAAGCCTGGTGCCCCATTCACCCACGGTAACAGTTTGGGCACAGCCCTTAACACATTGAATGCGGCTTCTAAAAAGTCCAGTCATGCAGCATGACCTCATGAGCGAATTTTTGAAGAAATCTTCGACATTTCAGTCGCTATTGATCGTGCAGAGAATTTTTTTTTTTTTTTAACAAGCACCTACTACCTACGTTTTAAACAGCATGGTTCTAGGATTGGTTATACAGGGATACTTCCATAAGAGTAGTTCAATCTGAATTTGGACAATGTTTCATGCAAATATTACCGATTTTTACAACTAGCGAACGGCATTATTTCGATTTTTGACTGATTTTTCAACTTTGAAATTTTTGAAAACTTGATACATATTCTTATAGGAAATTTTACGCTGATTCCGAATATACCACAAGTTAGTATGCTGAAAAAATTATTTCGCACAACAAATCGCAAAAAACAGGCTATTTTGAAATTTTTGACTACATTTTTGAAAATTTCAACCCGAAGATGTAATCCGATCATGCTGGCCAACGAACTTGAGCTTTCGTTTTGTGTCCTTAACATTTTAAAATTTGTTTGAAGTTTCTAGCACAATTCTACGGACAGTTATCGTCTGGAATGACACATACATGTATACATACATAAAAAAATGCGTTAAACTTCAGAATATGATTCAGAATAGCCTGAAACGGATTTCTGCATAAAATTTTTTCAAAAATTCACATTCTACAAATTTTGAGGCAAGAGCAATAGCTTAATTTTCTTCAAAAATTCGCTAACAGCTACCATCCTCCCTGACGGGAGAAAATGGTAAACAATTTGATATAAGACATTTTTTTCTCTTCAAGGAAGGTACTTGGTTGCATTTGAGATGAGTATGGATACACCCGTGAGCAGCGATGATCCGAGTATGCAACCTTCAAAACAAGCCTTTTTGGTCTAGTGGCGGCAGATACACCATGATCTACAACTAATAAATTTTGTGATATTTCTTACCCATGTAAAGGAAAATGCTTGTTCTTAGTTTTGCTATTTGGAGGATATAAATCGTCCATACTCTAGAAATACTTATTAGTATTTCTTAGTGATTATAGCAGCAATAGTGATCCATTGGCTCTTGTGGTGGCTGTTGTTATAAAATCGTTTTGTTATCGCATTTCAAAAATTTCGGTAAACTGGATCTTCACAAACGTGGATTTTACGTGACCTAGGTTCCTTCCACCAAGGACAATGGATGTTAGAATCAGTAGTATAGTTAGAAGTCATTTACGCACCTTTTCTCACTCACAAACTGGCGTGACACCAAAATCTGAACGGGTCTCCACGGGTCCCAGAGACCAACTGAACACGATACAAAAGTCTCAGACCCGCTTTCCACTTCCTTCGGCCATTTTATGAGCGTTGTGAAGGGAGCGCAGTTAGGTCGTGTGACCATATGGATACATCTGTGCACAGTTATGTCTGCCATGTGACCATATGGATACATCCGCATTCAATGTGTTAACCCTACCCCATACCCTACCCCGTCTTTGCATGATTGCAGCATAAGCAGGGAGGCCTCGGTTACCCCTGGGTCCGCACACATGCCACATCTGTAGTGTCCAGAGAAACCCCCAGTACGGGGGTGTCTGTAGGTGGTGATAGGGTTCCATCAACAACCTAACCTGCATGTTCTCCGATAATTTCATCAAAATCGTATAAAAACTGATGAACTTGTTCATCTCCCAAAAGTTAAAACAATGGTTCCACTACCAGTAGGTAGACTCAGCAGCAAATAATGGTAATAAATCGAACTCAACCAATCAGAATGCGTGGAAACGGATTTCGATGAAGAAAATTTGAGTTTTGCCGCCATTGCAGTAGCTCCATTATTTTTAAAAATTCGGTAAAATTTAAAAAATACATAAATTAGATAAACTAACCCCCCCTCATGGACTCCCATATCTTTCTGCTTAGAGCCTACGGCTCAAATTCAAAGAACATGGAACATGCTTATAACGCCTATTACATAAAGCAGGACTTGGGGAATTTTAATGGAGACATTTATACAAACTTATTATCAGTAACCACCTTCAAAGGAAGTATTCTTGAATTATTATATTATACAAACCTTTACTACAGAAAACCTTTGTAACTAGATGACATCATATTATTGTGTAATTAAAACCCACAGAATGATTCTCTAGGAATGTAGGTACATAGGAAAATAGTATGACTGCTAATTTGCGGTCGCATTTTCGCAACATGTAACGTAAAGCTTTTGGGTAGTTAGCTCATGGCTAAAGCATGTTCCATGCTAAATAATGTTGAATTAATGGTTAGTGAGGAAAAGCGAATGTTACCAACCAGGACAGTTTGAGTTACTGCGTTATGATTAGAGTTGTAGGAAGGGTAAGGATAGTGCCAGGTAGATGTGAAGTGCGTTGGATCAGATTCTGGGCTGCCGCTGAGGAATCGTAGGATCGGGTGATGAGAGAATTTTTCTGGAGGCAGGGTAGCGGGGATGCAGGAAGGCGAATCGCGGGTGTTCTGAAGAGCTTCGCAAGGAGTGTGCGTATCAGGTGGTATGGCGTCAATAATGCTTGGAGAGGGCATATTTGGGGTTCCGTCGTACGGACGAATTCGGGCGAGTTGGGACATCAAGCTTTGAGAACTTCCGGAACTGTCCGAAACTAGAAACAAAGGTTGAGAATGGTTTTCCGAATCAACCATATCAGAATCGATGGATAACGAGCTTGAAAATTGTGAACGGTTCAAATTTGAACGCTGTTCTGTGAAATACGTAGAAGGTAGGTTAGGTTGGTGGTTGCTTGGTGAATTGGTGATTTCATCACCCGAACGGCGATTGGGTGAATATTTTGACGGGGAGCTGAGGTACCGGCTCATTGGGTGGGGAATGAATTCTTTTCTGAAAGCTCTGGAAGTCGACGTGAAGGTTGACCAAGTACTGGAGGTTATAGGAGTGGATGTTGCGGTAACGCTAAATTGTTCAGCAGAATCCGGGTTGGAGATGGATGTATTTAAGCATAAATGCGCTTGGCTAGGGAAATGGGTTAACGGATCGTGGGTATTGCTAGAACCAAGCACATGGTTTGAAGTGTAAGGGTGGGTATATGAGGTATCGTGCTGTACAAAGCACGTAGCAGAAGTTGACATGTAGGTTTTCGCAGTAGTGCAGGTTAAAGAGCTGGGCGTTGTGGTAACGTTAAATTGTTTGGCATAATCTGGACTGGAGTTATTCAGGCATAAAGGTGCACCTTTGATGGGAAAATGGGTAACGGGAATGTAAGCATTGCTAGAATCAAACACAACATGGTTGGGAGCGTGAAGATTGAAATACGAGGCATCATGCGGGATGAAACATGCAACTTTTTGATCGTCCAAACTCAACAAGCACTGCGAAATGTTCCTTTGGACGTCATCTTTCGGGCTAGACCCAAACGAAAACATGCTCGGGTTCGGAGATAATTCATGCTCATTTATTGCAATTTGCGAAGGTAATCTTGAAGCGTGGAGTACTTTTGGAGGATTCGCGTCAGCGAGCCCACTCACGTTGGCAGTGAAGTAGGCGTGGTTTAGAGAAGAAAAGGCGCTGGTGGGGGGAAATAAGCGCCTTTCGTAAGCAGCTGCTTCGTAAGCTCGGTCAAACACGGCTCGCCGCTCGTACGCGGCGTTGACGTTGGTGTGACGCTCATATGTGGATGTTGGGGGCGGCTGGCGATCATAACCTGAAAAGATTAAGGGTTTTATCAACATCAACAGGTGTGTTTAACACCAAATAAATTTAGAACAGTAAGAAGAAAGGTTTGCGCATTCATTCAGGAAAGAAATTAATGTACTAACTTGAGGCTACGGTGGGGACGGGTAGTGGGGCTGCGGCAATACGCTCGTAAGCCGCAGAAACTGGCGCCTCGTATTCATATTGGGCGTCTCCACGTTCTGCGCCTTCGGTCACGCGCCTTTGACGCTCTCGTCTGTCATATTCCGAGGCTCTAAATAGAAACACAGCATAAAAAAATATTAATTAAAATTATATAATGGTTTAATTGATTGAATATCAAGGCGGGTAAGGTATAGGTATTCATACATATAAATCAAAATTTCTAGATATGACGACTGAGGAATCAAAATGAAAGGATGAGGTCATTGACCAACGATTTTTGAGTGCATTAAATTGTTCAAATTTCCAAAAATGAGCTCCAAAAATCACTGCAATAGAGGCTGCGGCTGTGGAGAGCATTAGGAGGAGGCACCGTGGTGCCTATGACCGTATCCTCTCTGACAGTCAAGCCCCCCTAGCAACGGCTGGGTTGTACGTGAAAAACACTGAAATTGTGACACGAATTTTGCGTGACAGGAATTTTTGGTTGACCCCCAAGAGCAAAGACATATCCATGTCAAAAATCAATAAAAATGGCTCAAAACGGCTAAAAATTGTTATAACAAGTTTTACAAAATAGGCCTTTCTGTCCTTAAATTGTTTTTTTCTTCCAAATATCAAACTCCAACGTTTCTCCCCAGGAACTGGGGTTCTTCAGGTAGATTAGTATTCAAAAGTGCGAAATATCTACTTACTTACAGTTTCCTTAATAATCTGAACTAACCAAATAGAAAAAGTTACAAAAATCCTTATATTATTTTTTTGAAGGTGTTTAATAAAAGTAGCTTATCATGGATGAACTGGAACAAGGGTCTCCAACCTTTTTTACAGAAGGGCCACATTATAAAATATTTAAGACAAGGCAGGTAATTAACTAATATTTCCCGAGCCCCCCCCCCCCCCCCCCCCATACTTTGACGAAGTTTTGTTTTAATTAAGAGTGCTCAGTGGTGGTTATTGAGATATTCTGGGCTCAGTTAGTTTTCTAAGTAGCTATATTCCCTTACATATCTTTGTTGCTGGATAACTCAAATCATGTTCTTTTAAGATAGTTAAAAATGATGTTGTGAACAAAGCATACCAGACCTAATATAAGACAATTATTAATGATTTTTACTTAGCCTCGTTTTGTTGAGATTGCTTGGTACAAATTTGTCTCTGAGTTGAAAGCGAATTTTTCAACGAAGCAATTTAAAAGAAAAAAAAAGCAAGGAAATATGTTTTCAAATAAAAAAAATCTTTTTTTTCAGTTTGTAATTTTTCCGAGGGCCGGTCAAAATCTGCTCGCGGGCCGGATGTGGCCGGCGGGCCGTAGGTTGGAGAACCCTTGTTTATAGTAAGGAGACCACACAACTGAGCCATACTCGAGGATGGGTAAAACAGGGGCTTTGTATAACAGAACTACAACTTTGGGGTTATAAAAATCTCGGGTGTTACGCTTCAGAAACCCCAACGCACGGAGAGCCCTATGTACTCAATACCATATACCCTATATACTCAATTACCAACTGAATTAGAACGAAATCGGACCAACAGATGATGAGAAATCGACGTTATGAGAAATTCACGTTTGCCCGAGCGTACACGCACCTGTTGATTCGACGCCATTGAAAATGAGAGGGGATCGTCTAGTTAGTAACCCGCACAATCCCCTAAACCCCTAAACTAGAACAAAATAATTTTGGTCAAAATTATTCTGGAAATGTACCTAAATTTCATCAATATTTGCTGAAAAACCGATAAAAATGCAAATAAGCTAAAAAAACGTCTGCCAAGTTGGGTGTGGCACATAGCTTCCTCGCTAACCTATCATAAATGTATGGATCAGGAATAAGTTTTAAATAATCTTGAAAAATTCCTTAGCGGGAAAGAAAAAAGAAAAACTTAGCGTGAATCGTCATCATTTGCCACTTGAGAAACGAAAAAATGATACTCAGTGTAATTGACATTTGCGCATGCACAGAAATAACTGATAAGTTGATAACGATGAAATAGGGACTATCTACAATCTAACCCAAACAATTCACTGATGATTTCATCAAAATCGGATGAAAACTGTGGAGATTAAGGTCATTTCCAATATTTCTGATTGGCGCATGCGCAGTAGCTATTAATGATACAATCATACTGGAAATGATATGGGGTAATCACATCGTCTTCTCCCAACTAAAATCCAAATTTAAGCGAAATCGAACATCTAGGGCATGAGAAAATGATGCTTGGTAGAATTTACGTTTGCACATGTGCTGAGTGAAGTATTGAGTCAGGACTTTCTACATCATAGTCCCCTATCAGTTTCATTGTTGCAAAATCAATACTCCACTCTGCGCATGTGCAAACGTAAATTCTATTATGCTTTATTTTTTCACGCCCTAGTCGTCCGATCTCGCTCAAATTTGGATGATAATTGGGGTATGGCGATTTTATCACCCCAAATCGATTTCAAATTATTGTTTCATTATTAGCTACTGCGTATGGGCCTATGTGAAATCCTTGTAACGACCTTGATTTCCATTATTTTCATCCGATTTCGATGAAATTGTCAGAGAATGTGTGGGTTAGGTTGATGGTCCCCTGTCAGTTTCATTGTTACCAAATCAATGCCTCATTCTGCGCACGCAAACGTAAATAACCATCATGTTCCATCATTTCACACCCAAGTCATTCGATTTCGCTTAAAATTGGATGACAGTTGGAAGAAGATGACTTGATCACCCCATATAAATTTCAACATGATTGTATCATTAACAGCTACTGCGCATGCGCCAATGTGTAATCCTAGTAACGACTTAATTTCCACAATTTCCATCCAATTTTGATGAAATTATCAGAGAATGTGCGGGTTAGGCTGTAGATGGTCCCGTACCTATTTCATTGTTCTCAACTCACCAGTTCATTCTGTGCTTAACAAACGTAAATTACATTGAGCATCATTTTTTTCGTTTCTTAATTGACCAATTATGACATTTCACGCGACTTCTTGATTTACTCTTTTCCACAATGGAATTTTTCAAGATCATTTAAAACTTTTCCCTGATCTATACATTCATGATTGGTAAACAAGGGAGCTATGAGCCACACCCATCTTGGTAGGCATTTTTATTTCGCTTGCTCGCCTATTTTACGTTACAGGTCGGGATGAATACCACCCAACTAATATCTTTTGCTGTTGCAGAAAACGCGAACATAGCAGAAAAATATTGACGAGCTTGCGGTAAACTGATAAGTCGGTAACTGAGAAACGTCCATTTAAAAGGCTGATTTATCATTTTTTTTCCCACTCCAGTTGTGTTTTTCAAATGATCAGGAAGAGAACGCATTTGGTCGTTTGGTGAGTTAAGTCAGCGAACAAGGAGAAACGAGCGAAATTGGCAAGTTTGCATTAAAGTAACTAAGGTAAATAAATGTAGGTAAGTGACCTTAAGAGGAATTTTCAGTTTCTCCGCATCAAACACATACAGAATATTTGTTTTTCACGTTGCAAAAATGATTATAGAACTCGTATTTAATAATTCCTTATTAGGAAAAAAGCGAAACTACCATTAAAAGGTGTGCCAAGTTGTGGGTGTGGCACATAGCTTCCTTGTTTACCTATCATGAATGTAAAGTATAGATCATTGAAAAGTTTTAAATTATCTTGAAAAATTCCATAGCGGAAAAGAGTAAATCAAGAAGTAGCGTGAAATGCCATAATTGGTCAATTAAGAAACGAAAAAATGATTCTCAATGTACGATTTACGTGATTTACATGATTCAAACGTAATTTACGTTTGTGCAGGCGCAGAATGAACTGATGAGTTGATAACAATGAAATAGGTACGATTTAGAGATGGAGATTTCTAATTCTCGCATGCGCAATAGCTATTAATGATACAATCATGCTGAAATTGATATGGGATAATCAAGTCGTCTTCTCCCAACTGTCATCCAAAGTTAAGCAAAATCAAATGACCAGGATGTAAAAAAATGGGGCAGAATGGAATTTACGTTTGAGTGAAGTACTGATTAGGCAACAATGGAACTGACAGGGGACCGTCTACACCCTAGCCCGCACATTCCCTAAAAATTTCATCCAGATCGGATGTAAACTGTGGAAAAAAAAGCTTGTTACAAGGATTTCTTATTGGCGCATGCACAGTAGTTATTAATGATAAAATCGTGTTGAAATTTATATGAGGTAATAAAGTCATCTTCTTCCCACTATCATCCAAATTTAAGCGAAATCGAACGACTAGAGAGTAAAAAGATGAAACATGATGGAATTTACGTTTGCACATGCGCAGAATAAAGAATTGATTTGGCAATAATGAAACTGATAGGGGACCATCTACAATCAATCCCACGCATTTTCAGACAATTTCATCAAAATTGGATTAAAACAGTGGCAATTAAGGTCGTTACGAGGATTTTACATAGGCGCATGCGCAGTAGCTATCACGTTGAAATTGATATGGGATGATCTAATCGTCAACCCCCCCAACTACCATCCAAATTTGAGCGAGATCGGTTGACTAGGGTGTGAAAAAATGGAGCATAATGGAATTTACGTTTGCGCATGCGCAGAGTGAAGTATTGAGTCAAGAACAATGAAACTGATAGGGGACCGTCTACCCTCTAGCCCGCACATTCCCTGAAAATTTCATTCAAATCGGATGAAAACTGTGGAAAATAAGCTTGTTACAAGGATTTGCGGACACACGACAGACACACACACAGACAGACAGACAGACAAGGAACCAAAGTTGTTCAGAATGGTCTAAAACGTAAAATGCGAGTGGAAATTTTGATTTTGGAGACCAACATTTTTTTTCTCCCGGAAGTGAAAATAATGCTTCTTTGTACAAATACAAATTATACATTACCTGTAGGCCTTGTGTCGCTCGTAGCTGAGGTTCTGAACCCCCTTGTCGACCTCCATCGGCGACGACACGTTCACTTTCGTCGTCAACCGATCGTAAGACGACGAGGGGACGACCGGCCGGTCGTACACAGACGATGCAATCGGCTTCTTGTCGTTTCTCCCGGACCCGTACGAACTGGAGGATTTCTCCGGAGCGTGTGCAGCCAATTTTTCTGCAAGAGAAAAGAAGGATAAAATTTCAGTCATGCAGCATGATCTTATGAGCGAATTGCCATAATTATGTGGATAATAGGTACATATTTATAATCATTGATCACATTGAAGTTCCTGAATGAGATTCTGCTAACCCACGGCAAATGTCGATGTTTCCTTAACACTTTGGCTGCCACATCCAAAACCATGGTGCATCCCCAGGCACCACCAATCTTATGGTAATAAAATCTCAAACTTTTTATATGACTGTATAGCTGATAAAATTTGAATAAATACTTGTTTTTTTCAAAATTTTGCATTTTTTGCCCATCAGACATTGTTGGAGGCGGCGTATGACAAGAATTTTTGTATTGCGGGTTAGTATTCTCTGTTTACAATGCTCTGTGCCACGTCCGACATACTGTCTGAGCAAAGGTGATGCACAGGGAAATTTCACATGTCTTATCAAAACATGTAGATATAGTTTATTTGTTTTTCCAAGACAAGAATGAGCCATTCTCTCTCATCACAGTTAGGCACATATGATCGTCAGGGAATCGTCTGGAGACTGACCATGATCAGGAGCATGTAGAAGGTCAATGCACCTAGATCCGACTGAAACCAAGCCCTTGTTTATACTGAAGAGGACATAGAGCACCGATTGTGAAGGTTTTAAAGGCGTTTCGATGTAAAACTGGTCGAAGGGAGGGAATCATGTGATAATCAAACAACATGTGACACCTCAGACAACGTGTATGATGTGGCGCCAGGTACACACAGAGACCTCCGACACACATTCGGAACAACTACTGCAATTCCAAGTTCCCTTACATCTATTTCTAGTGGAAAAATTAAACCAAATAGATAAAACTGAAAATATCACACCACACATTGGACCAGCGACAAAAAGTACGAATATTTACGCGACAAGACTCAAGTGGGCGCCAACGGGATGCGACAAGGTGGGCGAGCGAACGAGAGATTACTGAGTGCGATCTAGAAAAGATCATAGCTAATATGAATGGCAACTCTGCGCCTGGGGTCGACAACGTTTCCCTCAAGATGATTAAGGAATACTTCCTGATTCTGAAGGATCCTCTCGTCCATATTATCAACTCTAGCTTAACCCAGGGCAAGTTTCCTGACAGCATTAAAGTCGCCCGAGTTATCCCCCTGTTCAAGGGGGGTGATATACTGGAGCTCGGTAACTACCGCCCAATTTCATTACTGAGCACAATTTCTAAGCTAATCGAAAGGTGGGTCAAACAACTTTTATATGAGCACCTTGAGAAAAACAATCTCCTTTCGAATAGGCAGTTCGGCTTCAGGCGGGCGATCGGAGTGGAGGAAGCCCTCTACGATTTGACCAAAGACGTCAATTCGCTGCTCGATCGGGGAAAAAAGGGGTTATTGATCACTCTTGATCTCGCCAAGGCATTTGATTCGATCGACCGTAACCTACTTATGGATTTGATGCCGAATTACGGATTTGAAGGTGTTGAGCTGGAGTGGGTTCGCAACTACTTTGAAGGCAGAAAACAATTAGTGACAATCGACGGATGGGATAGTGATGTTGCAGACTTAGAATTCGGTGTAATTCAGGGTGGGACCCTTGCTGCTGTTTTTTTCTTGATATTTATAAATCAAATCAACGAATTAAATCTAAAGGGACGTCTATATCTCTTTGCTGACGACACAGCCATCCTGAGCGAAGGCGATTCGTGGGACGAGGTCTTTGAGAACGCCAACATTGACGCCAATAACGTCTTTCGGTGGCTCTGTGTGAACTCATTGAGTTTGAATATTAAAAAAACCAAATACCTGGTGTTCTCCAAATCACCCAGCCGAAACAGCCTAGAGAACTACAAGCTAAAGATACATATGTGCAGTCCGAACCCACTATCTTCATGCTCATGCCCGTCACTTGAACGCGTTCAATCCACGAGATACCTTGGGGTCGTGATTGACGAGGATCTATCATGGAAAGCCCATATTGCAGCACTTACTTCGAGAACTCGTAAATTTATCCACATATTTTATCTCATGCGGAATTGCCTGTCACAAAATAATCTAATCCGGATCTACAAGGCCATAGTTCAGAGCGTATTTAGCTTCGGAATTCTGGTCTGGGGCTCTGCCCGTCCCACACTGGTCTACCCCATTACTATAATACAGAAATCTATTCTGAAAACGATAGCCCGAAAGCCTCGTCGTTTCGCTTCCCAAGAACTCTTCAAATTGCTCCCGGTTTTCACCATTAACCAATTATACCTAAAATCTGCACTCTGCTTCTTTCATAAGCACCCTGATTTTTTCAACTACCCTCGTACTTCGACATATATCACTCGCCCTACTACTCAAGCCACCATACCGGTCCCTCCCACCCGCTTATGGTCCACATCCCGTCATGTTTATTATGGTTTCCCCTACATTCTTAGAGTTTTACCCAATTATCTCCAGAAACCGGGAGAGCACTCTCGCTTAAACTATAAGAAAAAAATTTTCTCTTGGCTCATCTCATTGGGGCCAGACAATTGCAAAAACATTATGTGCAGTATCTATACATAGAAGAGTAATTTAGGTTTTGTAAGTTATACTATCTGTATTTGTATGCATATGTATTGTTATTAAATTTATTGTGTGAATTTGAATTATTTGCGTGTTCACGTGTTGGATTGTGTATTTACTACTTAAAATGTCTACTCCCCCACACCGCACAGAGCCTGTCTCTTGGTGTTGGGGTAATTCCGTACATCCTCCACTTAGATTATTGAAGACACTTATTTTTTACACGCCACAATGTTCATTCTTGTTTATTTTGTCTTACGCTGGAATAAATCTTTCTTTCATTCATTCATTCAGAAGGGTGGAGACCACTGTGGCCAGAGACTGTAATTGAAGGTGGCACCACAGTTTTGAAGAGAAAACACCCTCCTCAGAAGCTGCCTCTGGCCGAAACATTCATCACAAACAACCTTCTTTTACTGGTCGATGTAAATTTAACGGCAAATCACATAGAGAGATCAGCTCACAGCTTGAAGGGAAGTGGGGGGCCCAGTGGAACGGATGCTGAGCAGTGGAGAAATATGATTCTACGCTATGGGGCCCATAGCGCACGCCTTAGAGAAGCAATTGCGGGCATTAACAAGACTTCTGACAAATAATGTGATAGAATTGGATTCAATGAAGGCCCCACTTGCCAGATGCGGAGTGGCCCTGGACAAAAGGCCAGGTGTGCGTCCAATAGGGGTAGGCTAGCGGTGTGCCGATTCTCTCGGATCGAGAATGTGGAACCTAATCTCCCAGTGGAACTGCTCCGGAACTGTTCCAGGCCGCTCAAGATAACGATCCCAACATAGTCACTGTGGTTATGCATTTCCGCTTCCCGACTCCATGTTTTCATGGAGTTCTCGATCTTCAGCGTTCCCGATCTGGTTTAGGTTTTCTTTCCTTCTCGATTTTGTCCTTATCATCTGAACCAGCTGTTCCCGATCCGGTTTCGACTCGAGATCGAGTTCGTTCTCCTTCTCGATTTTGTTATTACATATCATCGGAACTGACTAATATCGAAATCCAAGTGGCTGCCTAACGCATTCCCGCCTTGGATGCGATGCAACCCTTTCAAAAACACCCCCCCCCCCCCCCTTCTCATACAAAAATGTTGAATAGGTTTTTTTTGTCTTCAATCTGTCAAGCAGAATACTCCTTAGAAAATGTTTAACAACTATGAAGTAGAACATCACAAAATGTGAGTACAAAGTTTATGCTGACAAATGCACCCCAATTTCATCAATAGTATAAGTTAAAAAATCAAAAAACTTAATAAAAAAAATTAAAAATCCAAAAATGTGTTATAATAGAGGTATTTTTAGTTACCGGTTTCAATGCACACAATGTACTTAAACTTCAATACAATTTAACACAAATATAATTAAATAATTTAAGAAAATTCGCTCATACAGCAATACTCAGGTATAACCTCGATTTCCAATCCGTTCTCAATTTGAGTTATTATTTACTTATCGATTCTGTTTCTATCATAGGAACTGATGAACTTAAAACTCACTCACTCCACCCTTTGTTGAATGACATACTCGTAATTCATGGAATTCTGCCACTACACCCACAGAGGAAAAGAGATTGCATAGTCAAAGTCAGAAGATTATAGGTAGGTAGTTAGATACCTACATTATTGCTACTGAAATGGGAAAGTAGTTAGGGATCCAAGGGAAGGCGTGGGTGTAGAAACCCTATGAGCCTGGATCGGTAAGCGGAACTGGATCGGTAATTCGGAACCGCTCCACAAGCGGAACTGGAGCAGGTTGGAGCAGTTACAATAAAGATCGGGATCGGCACATCTCTAGGGTAGGCGAAGTGCTGCATCATATTTGTACCAAGACAATAGCAGCTCTTACGAGAGAAGATTTACAAGAGGAATGTGGAGTAGATCAGCTGTGTAGCGGCATAAAGGCAGAGGTCGAAGACGCTGTCCACAGCATTACAAAGAAGTACTAACAAGACAAAGAATTTGAAAGTGTATTTGCTCGTGGATGCAGCAAACGCTTTCAATGAGCTGAGCCATCCCCTGGCCATATGGAATGCCAGAGTGCTGTGACCCAGGTGTAGCCGCTTCCTATTCAATACGTATATGGGATACCCAAAAACAGTATTCTCAAAGAACAGGGAACAAAGGAATCAAACGCCTATCTACCTGTGGATATTCGACGACGCAGCTGCGTCAACATGTGGTCGTCAGGGGGTTCATAATTAATTTAATATTGTCTGACCAGTAGGTTACTCATTTAAATCACTCTATATCATTATACGCACATACTATGTTCGCACCTTTTGGTTTATTATTTTCAATAATAAGCCTATGTGATCGTATAGCAAAAAAATTTGTATAACCCCCCCTCAAACTTTGTCATTTTACGTTTCAAAGTGCGTAGAATCCAAATTTGCAATGTCCGTCCGCCGTTCGCCGTCCGGGCCATAAAAGGCCTTAGAATTGACTTAAAAAATCCGTTCTTTCGCACATAGACTCCACTTGGGGTCTAGTTGGTCCTAACTTCTCGCCAGCTCGATCGCTCCACACCCATGGGTGCTATGAGCCAAAAATAGGTGAAAAAGTGTCTTTTTCGAGAATTTGAGTGTTAGACTGACGTACGCGCGCACGCCTGGCACGCTTAGTGGAATGATGAAAACATTGGCAGAGGGTCATGAGGGGGGAGGGGGAGGAGGCGCGGCGCCTTGTAGGGGCATATATCGGCACATCACCAGAGGCGTAGCAGAACAGCGCCAGGGGTGTAAGATAACGGATATGCCAACGCATATTTAATAACATATCCTCTCGACTTTTTGTACGTGCTTGGATAATGATATTATTAAGGCAATAGTTATTTGAATAGATAGGAGCTCAAATCGAGAAATATAAACATGCGTATATAATTATAGAAGTATAGGTTGTGGCAACTCGAAATAGGACACACCGAGGAGTCTGGACAGGCCTTATGACGTACGCAAGCCAACTAAAACTACGATCATCCTCAATTGAAAAAATAAACCTTTGTGAAATAATTTGCAGCGTTTTTAATTTGCAATTATACCTGTTGGCAGTATTTTTGTTAGATTGCAGTACAGAGTTTTTTCTGAACCTTTTCCATGAGTAGAAAATCATATACAGTACGTGCAACAATACTGATGGTCCTTCAAGAAGAAAGAAACATCTACATCACTTACTTAAGGGCCGATTACACGAGCAACAAAAGTTGCGCAACTCCAAAAAAAAATGCACTAGAAAAGTTGTACCCAACACAAAGCAATAAAATTGCCTCGTGTTGCGTCAAGATGTTGCAAGGAATTAATTGCACTGTGTTGCACCAATAAAGTTGAGCAATAGAAATTGCTCAATTGTTTCGTTTACATGGGCACAACAGTTTGCCCCATGGACGGTGAAGAGGTGGTCGTCGCTGCTGCTGTGGTCGTCGTCGCTGCTGGTGCCAACCAAAGGAAAAAGAGGGGAATTTGGCAGCGCCAGTTTCTGAGCCAGAGAGAATGTGGGTTGGCTCTCACCTCTGAAATTCTTTCACGTCAATATTTGCTCATAAGGCCATGCTGCACAAATAAACTATCTTTGCTACGTTAAAATTCTCTCATGGGTCAATGCTGCACCCCACCAGTGCAGTTTCACGTCAATATTTGCTCATAAGGCCATGCTGCACAAATAAACTCCTATCTTTGCTACGTTAAAATTCTCTCATGGGGCAATGCTGCACCCCACCAGTGCAGTTTCACATCAATATTTGCTCATAAGGCCATGCTGCACATATAAACTCCTATCTTTCCTACGTTAAAATTCTCTCATGAGGCAATGCTGAACCCCACCAGTGCAGTTTCACGTCAATATTTGCTCATAAGGCCATGCTGCACATATAAACTCCTATCTTTCCTACGTTAAAATTCTCTCATGAGGCAATGCTGAACCCCACCAGTGCAGTTTCACGTCAATATTTGCTCATAAGGCCATGCTGCACACATAAACTCCTATCTTTCTTATGTTAAAATTCTCTCATGAGGCACTGCTGCACCTTATCAGTGCAGTTTCACGTCAATATTTGCTCATAAGGCCATGCTGCACAAATAAACTATCTTTGCTACGTTAAAATTCTCTCATGGGTCAATGCTGCACCCCACCAGTGCAGATTCACACATAAACACCTATCGTTCCTATGTTAGAATTCTCTCATGAGGCACTGCTGCACCCCATCAGTGCAGTTTCACGTCAATATTTGCTCATAAGGCCATGCTGCACAAATAAACTCCTATCTTTGCTACGTTAAAATTCTCTCATGAGGCAATGCTGAACCCCACCAGTGCAGTTTCACGTCAATATTTGCTCATAAGGCCATGCTGCACACATAAACTCCTATCTTTCCTATGTTAAAATTCTCTCATGAGGCACTGCTGCACCCCATCAGTGCAGTTTCACGTCAATATTTGCTCATAAGGCCATGCTGCACAAATAAACTCCTATCTTTGCTACGTTAAAATTCTCTCATGGGGCAATGCTGCACCCCACCAGTGCAGTTTCACGTCAATATTTGCTCATAAGGCCATGCTGCACATATAAACTCCTATCTTTCCTACGTTAAAATTCTCTCATGAGGCAATGCTGCACCCCATCAGTGCAGTTTCACGTCAATATTTGCTCATAAGGCCATGCTGCACAAATAAACTCCTATCTTTGCTACGTTAAAATTCTCTCATGGGGCAATGCTGCACCCCACCAGTGCAGTTTCACGTCAATATTTGCTCATAAGGCCATGCTGCACATATAAACTCCTATCTTTCCTACGTTAAAATTCTCTCATGAGGCAATGCTGAACCCCACCAGTGCAGTTTCACGTCAATATTTGCTCATAAGGCCATGCTGCCCACATAAACTCCTATCTTTCTTATGTTAAAATTCTCTCATGAGGCACTGCTGCACCTTATCAGTGCAGTTTCACGTCAATATTTGCTCATAAGGCCATGCTTCACAAATAAACTCCTATCTTTCCTGCGTTAAAATTCTCTCATGAGGCATTGCTGCACCCCATCAGTGCAGTTTCACGTCAATATTTGCTCATAAGGCCATACTGCACAAATAAACTCTCAATGTGATTGGCTGTTTCGTTCCCTCTCCCGACCCAAGGCCGAAAAATTGCCGCAATAGTGCAATAATTTTCCAAACCCCTTGGACTTCATTTCAACACGATGCAACAGTTGCCGAGAGGGCTCGTGGGCCTGAAATGTTGTACAACTCCCGTCAATTAATTGCCTGCAATCTTCGGCAACTTTTTCGAGGAGAGAATAGTTGTCCAAATTTTTTGAAATAGTTGCGCAATACTTTTTTTTGCAATTATTGCCGGAAAAAATCGCTCGTGTAAAAGGGCCTTTAAATAACTAGTGCTGTTCAATTGGGTACCTCTCCGTCAATTTATCAACTTTTTTCAAAACACTCCATAATGATAATGAAAGGTAATTTCAGATTGTTAGACGTAAACTAAAGCGTAATTACAGTTCTGCCTGCAAGTTCTAAACTCACTTTTGCTGAATCTGTCGTACGGGAGGGCTGGCGGATAGGCGGACATTTTTATGTCGTACTGAGCGCTTGACATCGGCTGAGACGTTCGGTTGTACCCCGCCATAGTAGAGTGGGTTGTTCTAGACAAATAAAAACATACATGAAAAATGGTGTATTAATTAATGTATGGTGTATTAATTATCATGGGAGGAACAAAATCTATAAGTTTCAACGCCAAAGTTTCGTTCAGCGGGGATTAACTTAATTTTCTTGATCTGTCAGTCTTTGTTAAACGAAAAGCATGATTTTTCAATTTATAGAAAAGATACATAGAGCAATATAACAATCCATAGTACTTCAAATCACTCTTTAGTCCATAAGCATGCAGCTTTCCATAGTATGATCAACCGAGCACTATCTATTTCTATGAGTGAACAGAATTTATCAAAAGAAAAATATATTATCAAAAGCATAGCGGCTAGTAACGGATATGGAGGAGATCTCGTTGATACCATATGGGATAAGGTTCTTAGGAAAAAGAGTAGGGAAAGTGTTTCCAATCTGGCTAGGGAAGATGTAAATTTAGAAGAAAAACAATGGATAAGTATACCTTATTATGGGAAAATTTCTGATAAAATCGACAAAATTCTATCATCGAGGGGTTACAAAGTAGGTTTTAAAACTAAAAATAGTCTTAAAGCATTACTAGGATCCGTGAAGGACAAAAATGTTCAGGATAAAAGTGGGGTTTATAAACTAAAAGGTTCTTGTGGCTACGAATGTTACAGTCAAACTGGTAGAAAATTCAGGGAAAGAATAGACGAGCAACAGGAGGATTTCAAGGAAAATAAGGGTAAGTCTACATTTGCGAAACCTCTTAAGGAATCCAAAGATAGTTACAATTTTGATTTGACAGATCAACCAAGCTCTCTCTCTATCGAGTGAACGAAATTTATCAAAAGAAAAATCTATTACCAAAAGCATAGCGGCTAGTAATGGATATGGAGGAGATCTCGTTGATACCATATGGGATAAGGTTCTTAGGGAAAAAGTAGAGATAAAATTCCGTTCTTGCGCCAAAAAATCAAGCTTTTCATATGAAAGGACGAATTCGTTGGCCACCATTTTTTGAGCACATTAAATTGGTCACATTTCAAAAAAGTGCCTAAAAAAATCACTAAAAATAGCAAAAAACGGCTAAATATCGATAATTTATATTTTTTTTAGCAGAATATTGCTCAAATAAAGTTTATTAACTATAAAATAGAATATTAAAAATTTATGTACGAAGCTATGCTGAAAAATGAACTTGAATTTCGTTATAATGTGCTAAAAAATCTATAAAAAACTGCAAAAAAGTTAGAAATCCAAAATCTCTTTTTGAATCGCAGAATATTATTTAGAACGAGTTTTTAGCCATAATGGGTTGCACAATTTCTTTTCCCTCAAAGTCCTTAATTTTCAAAACAATGTAACGTAATATAGTATGATACTAATCTAGTGGTGAACGAGTTTTTATTTGGACTAGGGATTAACTATTATGGTTAATCAGTATCCGAAAACTAAAGAACTTCATTTGTTTAGACTGTGAATAAATAAATTGAAAAGTAATGGAGAAAACATAATTTAAAATTTCTCAGATCTCTGTACTGCGGTGTAGGTACTACATAGCCATTGCCCAGGCAGTTTCATCAGCGTATTAAACATGTTCTTATTACTATAACTGAGGCAGGTTTACTTGTTTTATTGAATGAATGAAAGGATAGATTTGGTAGTTTGTTGAAGTAAGCAAGGCAGTTTCCATCAACAAACGAAACTACGCAGGTACGTACAGCCTACCAAATTCGCTGTTGGTTAAAAGTAAACTAAGTAGGTAGGTTGTTGCTCTGCCAACGAATACAACTGCTTACCAACAAGTTTGTCGAATATCGAATCAGGAAATGAGCAATATGAATTATAAACCAGCTGTAAGGAAAAAACCTTGAAATTCATTCTTCTGAAGGTTAGACTTCATTAATTTTTCCAGTTGATTCATTTTCAAGTTCTCAACTTCACACACGACCACAGAGTAGAACTAGACACGACGTACAACGAGTAGGTTGAGGTTCTAGGTTGTTCCATGGAAGAACAACTCTCTTCTTCCATGGTTGTTCTGTGGAGACCCACCCACCGAGCTCGAATTTCAAATGAGGAAGGTCGAATATCGAATCAGGAAATGAGCAATATGAATTATAAACCAGCTGTAAGGAAAAAACCTTGAAATTCATTCTTCTGAAGGTGAGACTTCATAGAGACAGCAGTCAGCGTTGTCAGTGCAGCTATTACGCGAGTTTTGCAGTTACGCGAATTTGTGGAGCAAAAAAAGTTGATTAAGTAGGTACCTACTTCGATTCTTTTCGTATATGATGAATTCCTCAGATCTCTGTACTGTGGTGTAGGTACTACATAGCCATTGCCCAGGCAGTTTCATCAGAGTTTAAGACATGTTCTTATTACTATAACTGAGGCAGCTTTACTTGTTTTATTGAATGAATGAAAGGATAGATTTGGTAGTTTGTTGAAGTAAACAAGGCAGGTTGGTGCTCCACAACAAACAAAACTACGTAGGTACGTACAGCCTACCAAAAGTAAAACTAAGTAGGTAGGTTGCTTATGGGTGATATTCTCGAGACTTGGACACTAGCGCATCCTTACATCGAGGCAAGGCGAAATCAAGTTATTTCACCTTGTTGTCATGGTGACGAGTAAACATATGCGAAAATGCGCCATTTGTGAACGAACCTGGACAACAGCGTAACATAGTCTCACCTAGTTCCGAGTCAATATTTTCATTATTTGTAATACGCAAGGTGATAAATTGTATGCAAATTACATCAAGTTATTATCAGGTGTTGACCTCAAACGCTACGAACGCAAGATTTAATCTGTGGGGTAGAGATCCATATGAAATGTGTGTTGGGGAGTTGACATACAAGTGTTCTAGATGATCCAGACATCAGCCGCAAAGATGTTGTGGATTACCTATCTAGTTTTAGAACTCTTCTTTGAATCAATTGAAACTAAAAATCTTTAGAGTACTGTGAAAGCGGTCTTGTGAAAGGATGCATTATGAGAGCTCTGTTAGGCGGGAATAGTAAGTTGTATCACATGTGGAAAGGTAAGTACCCAACTAGAGGTAAGGTATACCTACGTACTTTCCGTATATTATTACTTGTTCATGTAGGTACTTCATTGATCAAAACGAAAGTAGGTACCTACCTAATTACCTTTTTTGTCCATACAATTTGCGTAACTGCAAAACTCGCGCAATAACTGCACTGCCATTGCCGTCTTTATGAAATCTTACCTTCAGAGGAATGCATTTCAAGGTTTTTTCCTTGCTGCTGGTTTTTAATTCATGTTGCATATTCCCTGATTCGATATTTGACAAACTTGCTAATCAGCGGTTGTATTCGTCGGCAAAGCAACGACCCACCTACTTTGTTTAGGCACTTTAAACCAACAGCAAATCTGGTAGGACGTACGTACCTACCTAAGTAGTTTCGTTTCTTGATGTAGCAACCCAAGCCTGGCCTTTCCTGCCTTGTTTATTTTGACAAATCTCTCCTTTTATTCATTCAATATAGCAAGTAAAGCTTCCTCAGTTAAGCATAGTAGGTACCTACTACGAACTTATAATAAAACGCTGATGAAGCTACCTGAGCAATGGCTAGGTACCTACACAGCAGTACAGACACCTGAGGAATTTTCAATCATCTTTTCTTTACTATTTTTCAGGTTAATTATTCTCAAAGCCTAAACGAATGAAGTTCTTTAGTTTTCTGACACTGATTAACTACTATAGTTTGTAGGCTCCTAGTCCAAATAAAAACAAGTTCACGTTAGATTGGTATTGTTGACAGCAATCTACAATCAATTATTGCGCTGGCAGGCATGATTATTATAACATTTAGTCAAATTAAAACTTTGTATTGCTACAATACTATACTTTTTCAAAACAAAACTGTTGAAAAATGGCCTTATAACCACGAATTATGTTGACGTGAGACGGCAAACTTCTTGTGAGAAATAGGTTGGTTGAGTAGCGATTCATTGACGTAGGGCGGTATCATGGCCGACATTGGCTGAAACGCGAACCTACTCCAGGCGTGACGTCACGAGAATATGGGCCATAGGTACGAATACTGCTGCTTATCAACAAGTATGTCGAATATCGAATCAGGGAATGAGCATCATGAATTATAAACTAGCTGTAAGGAAAAAACCTTGAAATTCATTCTTCTGAAGGTTGGACTTCATAAAGACGGGCGGCAGTGCAGCTATTCACGAGTTTTGCAGTTACTCAAATTTGTGGGACAAAAAAACTAGATTAAGTAGGTACCTACTTCAATTTTTGTCTATGGAAGTACATTTATGAATAACAAGAAATAATATACGGAAAGTAGGTAGTGTATACCTACCTCTCTAGGTATTTACAGCCCCAAAGGCGATACCTACCTAATATTCCCTTCTGGCAGAGCTCTCATGGCACGTCCTTTCACATAACCACTTTCAAAGGACTCTAAACATTTTTAGTTTCTTAATTGATTCAAAGAACGGTTCTGAAAACTGGATAATCCACAACATTTTCGCGGCTGATGTCTGGAACTCCTTACACTTGTTTGTCAAATTCCTAACACAAATTTCAATGGGATATCGACCGCACTAACTAATCATGAGTTCAAAACGTTTCAGGTCATTGCCGGATTACAGCTTGAGATAATTTGCATAAAATTGATTACCTGGCGTAATAAAATATACTGAACTAGGAAAATACTGAACCGTAAGATAAGTAGGCATGTAGGTGGTGACTCCTAATGAGGTTTTGACATTTTCATGTCTTTGCTTTGGCACATAAACTGAAAAATCGTCGCGAAAACTTGCTCATGCGATACCAATAAATAAAATAGACTCACTGAGTTGCGTAGAGAACAATAAACTGTTTTCTTATTTTGATGCTTGGGTACATGAGCTAACAACCTTACTTCACTACTTTGTTGTGTAGTGGTAACAACAACGCTACTGGGGTAGGTGGCTCGAATGTAGCCTGGCTCGAATTCAATAAAGTAACCACGGGTGTCGGAACAATGAGTCAACACGATCGCGAATTCAATAAAGTACCCACGGGTGGGCGGTTTCTCTTATGGCCAATTTAATTGATCTGTACGCCACGCCGTGCAATGCACGGATGAGATCTGCCTAGTAATAAATACAACAAGAAAACACACATGAAAATGTCACAATATGTTGCAGACTCGTATGTAAACATTTAAGTTTCTTTGATCTAAAAACTGGGTTGAATTTAAAAAACACATGACCCCCCACTGAACCCATAGACATGTATTTTCGTATAGTTTAATGGTAACCATGACAACAAGGTGAAATAACTTCGAAAATTAGGTTTTCAGCCTAGCCTCGATGTAAGGAAGCACTGGTGTCAAATTCTTGAGAATATCACCTATAAATAGATATCACCCACCTAAGTTTTAGCTTTTATCACCAAAAAGTGACAAAAGTTATAATAAACCAGGTTACGTAAAATGAAAATTCCATTGTAATCAGCTAATACGAGTGTCATGGTTACAAGGTGATTTTTACAATATTCCACCAGTTATGATTTGCTCTCATGTTGATGATTTATTAGTAATATTCCCTTCTGGAAGAGCTCTCATGGCACGTCCTTTCATATAACCACTTTCAAAGGACTCTAAAGATTTTTAGTTTCTTAATTGATTCAAAGAACAGTTCAGACAACTGGATAATCGGCAACATTTTCGCGGCTGGTGTCTGGAACTTCCAACACTTGTTTGACAAATTACCAACACAAATTTCAATGGGATCTCGACTGCACAAACTAATCTTGCGTTCACAACGTTTCAGGTCATTGCCGGATTAAAGCTGGAGATAATTTGCATAAAATTGATTACCTAGCGTAATAAAATATACTGAACTAGGAACTAGGTAAATACTGAACCATAAGATAAGTAGGCATGTAGGTGGTGACTCCTAATGGGGTTTTTCGTATAGTTTACTCGTAACCATGACAACAAGGTGAAATAACTTCGAAAATTAGGTTTTTTTGCCTCGATGTAAGGGTGCGCTAGTGTTCAAGTCTCGAGAATATCACCTATAGAAATGGGGACGTTCTGAAAGGGATCCAATACCTGTCGTAAGACGTTTTGTGTTGGACGGAGGTCTGAGGAGCGGTGCTCGGGGGGTGGATCTCGTACGGCGCCATCTTGAAGACAGTGGCACTAGATGGCGCAGCATACGGGAGTCGCTCGTACTTGGCCGACATCTTCAACGCGTGCTCGTAAGGCGTTGGGACGGCGCTGGATGGTGCAGCCGCACCTTGGGGCGCCTCGCCCTGGTACGAGGCCCCGGTTGAGTAGTACTCGTAGCCTGGCGGTCTGCAAATTGAACGTAAATATAATAATGGGGTAATATTTTCACAACGAGATTTCTCCACTTCAAATCATCTTTCTGTAATTTTAAAAATATGAAAAAAATTGTCTAGGTAGGTACCAGCTTCGATGTTCCTCAAGGGCCCGTTGTAATAGCTCCCGAAAATGAAAAAAAAAGTCCAGTCATGCAGCATGACCCCATGAGCGAATTTTTGAATAAATCTTCGACATTTCAATCGCTATTGATTGTGTAGAGAAATTTTAGTTTATGATTTTGATAGACAAACAGGGAATCAAATTACCTATTAAAAATAATTAGGAGGTACTCATATTTTATTATTATTAAACTAATCTTGTAGATTTAAAGACAAATGTAGGTAAATATTCATAGATCGGCATTATTTCGATTTTTGACTGATTTTTCAACTTTGAAATTTTTGAAAACTTGATACATATTCTTATAGGAAATTTTACGCTGATTCCGAATATACCACATGTTAGTATGCTGAAAAAATTATTTCGCACAACAAATCGCAAAAAGTCCAGTCATGCAGCATGACCCCATGAGCGAATTTTTGAAGAATATTACCGATTTTTACAACCAGCGAACGGCATTATTTAGATTTTTGACTGATTTTTCAACTTTGAAATTTTTGAAAACTTGATACATATTCTTATAGGAAATTTTACGCTGATTCCGAATATACCACATGTTAGTATGCTGAAAAAATTATTTCGCACGACAAATCGCAAAAAACAGGCTATTTTGAAATTTTTGACTACATTTTTGAAAATTTCAACCCGAAGATGTAATCCGATCAAGCTGGCCAACGAACTTGAACTTTCGTTTTGTGCCCTCAACATTTTAAAATTTGTTTGAAGTTTCTAGCACAATTCTACGGACAGTTATCGTCTGGAATGACACATACATACATACATACATAAAAAAATGCGTTAAACTTCAGAATATGATTCGGAATAGCCTGAAACGGATTTCTGCATAAATTTTTTTCAAAAATTCACATTCTACAAATTTTGAGGCGAGAGCAATAGCTTAATTTTCTTCAAAAATTCGCTAAAACTACCCCAGCGCTGCCTTTGCCACAGTTGTGCAGAAATGTGAAAAACCTCTCAACTCGAAATGTGTGCTCACCACATTCTATCTCGGTCCAGGCGACCTAGCTACTTATACCTGAGTTAGGTACTGTAATTAAGATCACAATAGCACTATGATCCTACAGGTCTGACGTCAGGACGAGTGAACTCCAGGAGTAGGTTTTAGCTGAGAGTCACTCACAACTTATTATAGACAAACGTAGTGAAGCTGTATTCAGAATTGATTAAAATTCGGCGTGTTGATTATTTAGTTTTGGCGTGTTATCATGGGGAGGCACTTTTCCATCGATACTGAACTCATTGGGAGTAGCACAAAAGACAATACTTAAAATCATTATAAAAAAACCTAAAAGATCCCCTACCAATGATCTATTTTCTATTGCTCAAGTTTTTTCAATAAGTCACATATATGCTAAATCAGCCCTTATGTATTTACACAAACACCCTCAAGAATACAATAACTCCAACTCAAAACAATAACTCAATTTGAATACAATAACACCTTCAATAATGCATATTCGTTCCGTCCTACAACCCGTTCTGTTGTTCATGTTCCGCAATCAAGGTTAAAAGGTACTTCATGCCACATTTTTTACAGTTTACCTCTTTTGATGAGAATAGTACCAGATAGCATAAAAAACCCATCGATTCATACTAGAGCAGTGTATAAAAAAACTGTTTTCAGCTGGCTAATATCACAAGGATATCAAGCATGTGAAAATTTGTTCAGTAGTGTATATATATAGTGAAGGTTCCAGTATCGATGTTCTGTAAATATTAGATAATAAGTATTTGAAATTCACAATAACAAACAGTTTGAAATTCGTTTATTCCCGTATTGATGTAAAATTTGAAGGAATTTAATTTTATAATTTAAATCGACTGAAATCGGTCCGCACAGTCGCATAATTATATTCGAGACTCGAGAGCCTGCTCCCCCACCCAGCACAGAACTACGTTCTTTGGTGTGGGGTAGTTCCTGGTTCTAATGATTGTAATGTATTTATGTGACAGAGTATGATAATTTATTTTGTAACCATGTATACTTTATGAAGGAATAAATTTCATTTCATTTCATTTCAAATACGAGTAGGTATGACAAAACCACTAAGGAGGGGGACAATATTACATTGAATTCCAATTGCCTACCACACATATTAATGTGTTCCCCAAGTGCCGCTAATGTATTTGATTACCACTGCATATACCAAAACTATTGAGGAAAGGGAGAATATTCTGTCACAACTGTTTGGCATGATGAAATAAGTAGATGTAAAATCATCAAGGAATCGTAAGACGGTAACTTTCTTGTACTGAGATTTATCCTAAATAGCTGGTATTCTGGATATTTACCTACCTTCTTTAAAGGAAAATTTCACCTTTCCATAATCTGGTCAATTAATTGCTTTATTCCCATGAAATGTGTTGACCAAAAACGATAATGGGGACCTTATCCTCGACTCTGTAAATAATCCTGGCCAGAATCCTCAGCAAAATGATCAGTTTAGGAAGAATCTTCCTCGTCGTGTACCTTGCCCATCGTAAAAGCCAATCTACTCTCGGCCCTCTAATTATGAAAGTATTAGATAGGTTTTGTTGCTTTGAGGTGAACAGTACCTACTTGCGTAACTCAACACTATTTCCACCGGGAGGCAATAACTCACAAGTATACTAAAATACTGTGGCGGTACCCGTTGGAAAAGTGATGAACTATTTCACACCCCTCGACCCCCTAATGTCAGACATTTCAGTTTTAGTAAGTTATTATGCACGCAGTTCAACCTGTCGTGATCAAATTTCGGGAATAATTCTAGAATTACAAAGGATATAATCTACCAAAACGCAACAGCCCAGGTGCAACGGGCCCTTAAGCCTTGGTGGTCTTAAGGTTGAGTGTTGGTGATGCGGGAAGAATAAAGAATTAATCCTTTTGGTTTATTATTTCCAATAATAAGCCTATGTGATCGTGTAGCAACAAATTTTTATAACCCCCCCTCAAACTTTGTCACTTTACGTTTCAAGGTGCGTAGAATCCAAATTTGAAATGTCCGTCCGCCGTTCGGGCCATAAAAGGCCTAAGAATTTACTTTAAAAACCCGTTCTTTCGCACATAGACTCCATTTGGGGTCTAGTTGGTCCTAACGTTTAACCATCCCGATCGCTTTACTCGCATAGATGCTATGGGCCAAAAACGGGCGAAAAAGTGTCTTTTTGAGGCTTTGAGTGTTAGACGTGTTAGACGCACGCCTGGCACGCTTGGCAGGGGGTCACGGTGGGTGGTGAGGGGGGGTGGAGTGAGAGGAGGCGCCGCGGCACCATGAGGTGGGTACAGCGTTCCTTCGAGGCATGAATATATGTTTTTTTTTAGGTCATATTTGTGTGTTAATACCAATGCTTTTCCTACGCATATTCAATAACATATCCTCTCGACTTTTCGTACGTACTTAGATAATGATATTATTAAGGCAATAACTTTCTGAATAGATAGGAGCTCAAATCGAGAAATATAAACATGCGTATATAATTATAGAAGTATAGGTTGTGGCAGCTCGAAATAGGACACGCCGAGGAGTCTGGACGGGCCTTATGACGTACACAAGCAAACTAAAACTACGATCATACTCAATTGAAAAAATAATAAACCTTTGTGAAATAATTTGCAGCGTTTTTTCTCCTGTCTTGCTATGCATTTCGAGTCAAATTTTGCTTAACTCTTCATCAGGCATTTCAAAACTAGGGTGACATTGCACCGTAGTTTCAGATAAGGTCTGTTTAGATATATGTAGGTGAAACAGTAGGTTTTCCTTGCATAGGAAGGGTTTCCCTAGCTCAAATCCCATCTCAGGGGCAACACTCGGGTACCATTTATAGTTTATTGACAGGGTTTTAAGTATTGAAAATGTGCTTCTCTTCCTGGAGGATAAATGATTGTACCAATCCAGTTCTATTAGCGTTAGATGCCAAGGTATATTGGGACTTTCTTGTGTCCTTTTCAGGAGGAATACTAAAAGAAGTTTCCGTCTAGAATGAAGTTATTTTAAGTTTTTCACCATTAGGCGAGAAGGGTAAAAGGAAATGGTTCTGGACCATGCTTCTCATGCAGAATAAGAAAGAAACCTGCAAGAAAAAAAAAAAAAAAAAAAGTAAAAATATGATTTGGAATCTCTAGAGTCCCATCTTTCACATCGTTGACATTGGAAACATCCGAAAATAGATTAACATTATTTAATTATGGTTTAAAAAAATTGGGGGGCTGCACTAAAGTTTTTGCCTAGTCCTGCCCCCCACGGGATTACAGTTTTTGACTAGGCAAAAACTTTAGTGCTGCCTCTCAACTTTGTCGAACCACACTTAAATAATGTAAATCTATTTTATGATGTTTCAAATGTTATTTTGAAAATTAGAAAATTGAGGTTTGAAGTGGAGAAATCTCGGACTAAAGTACACCCATAATAAAACTGTATCTGAACTGAAACGTAACAGGCTGCGAGGTAGATAGACAGATAGGACGAGTGAATGATATAACATTTATCATGTTTATACAGAGATATGTTTAGAATCGAGGAACAAAACTATAATAATTAAATTAAAAATAGGACAAGATGTTAATAGATCATCAAAAGGTTACAAACATTTGATCATACAGTCAATGGCCATGGATTGAACTTTTGTAAGCCCTAGAAAAGCTTGGGTTTGAGACAGGTCTCGAGTACCTTGGTAAGTGATGATACTGCTGCAGGTGGTGGTACGACGAGGGCTGCTGATGTCCCTGCTGATAGACCTGCTGTTGGTGGCCGCGGGCCTGAGACCGCCCCATGGGCGACGCATCTTTGGGCATGATCCGGCGCTGAAGGGCGAAGACCTTCAGCCGGTTACAAAAAGGCTGCTGCTGAACGGGCCGCAGAGATGTCAGCGCTTCGGGGAAGGTTTCGTCACGGTTTAAATGAAATGTCGCCGCTTCTAAACACCAGTGAGCGATACGGCAACCACTAAAACAAAAACACGATGAAGTATTAAGAGAAAACTTGCATATACGGTCATAAAAAAATAAATTCATATAGGATATTACATAAACCTGGATCTCAAATGAGAGAAAAACTATAAAATATTATTATAGAAGTATTAATTGATCAGTTTGGCTTCTTTAGGACTTGACATACCACAATATCCATCATCACTATGTACAGAAGCTTACTGTTACAGGGTGTCTACTAGATACGTAAAATAAAAATCGGGGACTGGCTCATGGACAATGTTCCTAGGCTGGCTGTTAGGTTTAGATCCACATGGTTTGTTCAGTCTTGATAAATCAGGACATTGAACGACAAGAAAACGGGACAAACGTAAGACAAAACAAGGACACAGCGAGTAAATGGGGCGACTCCATGACTCCTCCAACGCTGCACAAACCTCAATTCCCATCCTATATGCTGTGTGCAAAAGCTAACAATCTCAAGTCCGTCAAAGTCGACACATACATTGCTTAACAATGAGGGAACCTCCCACCAAAGGAACTACTATTCCTACTATTGGTAGGTTTACAGAATCTTTCATTACTTCTAATATCCTAGGAATCATGAACTTTCGACGGAATGCACTGAATGCGATCGTCCTAGAGAAAACCTATGTGTGCGGCCATAACAAGAGAAATTCTGATAGGATATTCCCAAAATCAAGAGAGAAATATTTAAAAATATCATTATAGGAGTCAAAACTTGTCATTTTTGTTTGTTTAGCAATATCAATCATCATTCATTTCAATTATCACTCTGAAATAATTTAAAAAATCACAGAAGTACGAGAGAATGCACTATGTGCAACCGTACCTACAGTAGCAGACCTTGACAACATGACCAACTAATGTCCCAATAACAAGCCCGCGTATCCGGTCATATAAAGACAAATTCTGATACGAAATGTCTAAAACGAGAATCTCAAATGAGAGAAATATTATAAAATATCATTATAGGAGTCATAACTTGTCATTTTTGGTTGTTTGGTAGTTAACATACCATCAGATCTGTCATTGACTGTGGTCCTAAGCTTGGCGTTAGGTTTACATCCACATGGTTTGTTCCATCAACTCGAAAACTCGGCCTACTCTGTCAAAATTCCAACATAATTTTGAGATAATACTCAATTTAATCGTGGAATCCCTTAAAGATCCTTCCGCGGGAATTAAACAGAAGTCAAAACATCCTATTATGGCGTAGGTGCTGGGGCTCATCCTACGACGTGTTTGTAGACACCTAGAAGTAATAAACACCATCATTACGTCATTCTCAACCAAAATTGGAATAAAACCGGGATGTTATAGGGAAAAATCAGGACAAACATTAAGATATCAGTGTGTACACAGTCATTAGGGCGATTCCATTCCTTATATTCCCTCCATTGCTACACGAATCTCAATTCTCAACCTAGAAGTGTATACACATATACATACAAATGAGAGAAATATAACATAATATCATATCACAGAAAACAATCACAGAAGAGCGAGGGAATGCACTGAATGCAACCGTACAGTAACAGACCTTGACAACATGACCAACAACCAACACGCGTATCCGGTCATAAAAAGACAAATTCTGATACGAAATTTCAAAAACCTGGATTTCAAATGAGAGAAATATTACAAAATATCATTATAAGAGTCATAACTTGTCATTTTCGGTAGTTTAGTAGTTGACATACCATCAGATCTGTCATGGACTGTGGTCCTAAGCTTGGCGTTAGGTCTACATCACATGGTTTGTTCAGTCAACGTGAAAACTTCGACTAATCTGTCAAATTTCAAGTATCATTCTGAAATAATTCATAAAATCTCGAAAGCATGACAAAATGCAACCATGCAGTAGCAGACCTTGCCAACATGACCAACTAATGTCCCAATAACAAGCCCGCGTATCCGGTCATATAAAGACAAATTCTGATACGAAATGTCGAAAACCAGGATCTCAAATGAGAGAAATATTATAAAATATCATTATAGGAGTCATAACTTGTCATTTTTGGTTGTTTGGTAGTTGACATACCATCAGATCTGTCATTGACTGTGGTCCTAAGCTTGGCGTTAGGTCTACATCCACATGGTTTGTTCAGTCAACGTGAAAACTTGGACTAATCTGTCAAATTTCAAGTATCATTCTGAAATAATTCATAAAATCTCGGAAGCATGACAAAATGCAACCATGCCGTAGCAGACCTTGCCAACATGACCAACTAATCTCCCAATAACAAGCCCGCGTATCCGGTCATAAAAAGACAAATTCTGATGCGAAATGTCTTAAACCAGGATCTCAATTGAGAGAAATATTACAAAATATCATTGTAAGAGTCATAACGTGGCATTTTCGGTAGTTTAGTATAGAGCTCTCAGGTTTTAGAAGTGCAAAAGGAGCGGGACGGGGCTGCAGCAGGCTGATGCGAGACTGGGCCGTTCGCGGCCCCCTCCACTCCTCGTCCCCTCTTATAGGTGAATTCGCGGATCGTGATTCGCGGGAGCCCGCGGTGTCGAGGGAACCGCAAATCACGATCCGCGAATTCACCTATAAGAGGGGGACGAGGAGTGGAGGGGGCCGCGAATGGCCCAGTCTCGCATCGGCCTGCTGCAGCCCCGTCCCGCTCCTTTTGCACTTCTAAAACCTGAGAGACCTATAGTTGACATACCATCAGATCTGTCATTGACTGTGGTCCTAAGCTTGGCGTTAGGTCTACATCCTCATGGATTGTTCAGACAACTTGAAAACATGGACTAATCTGTCCAATTTCAATTATCATTCTGAAATAATTAAAACAATCACAGAAGTGCGAGAGAATGCACTAAATGCAACTGTACAGTAGCAGACCTTGACAACATGACCAACTAATGTCCCAATAACAAGCCCGCGTATCCGGTCATAAAAAGACAAATTCTGATACGAAATGTCGAAAACCAGGATCTCAAATGAGAGAAATATTACAAAATATCATTATAGGAGTCATAACTTGTCATTTTTGGTAGTTTAGTAGTTGACATACCATCAGATCTGTCATTGACTGTGGTCCTAAGCTTGGCGTTAGGTTATCCACATGGTTTGTTCAGCCAACTTGAAAACTCGGCCTAATCTGTCAAAATTCAATTATAATTTTGAGATAATCCTCAATTTAATCGTGGAATTCCTTAAAGTTTCTTCCGCGGCAATTAAACAGAAGTCAAAACATCCTATTATGGCGTAGGTGCTGGGGCTCATCCTACGACGTGTTTGTAGACACCGAGAAGTAATAAACACCATCATTACGTCATTCTCAACAAAATTGGAATAAAACCTGGATGTTATAGGGAAAAATCGGAACAAACATTAAGATATCAGTGTGTACACAGTCATAAGGGCGATTCCATTCCCAATATTCCCTCCATTGCTACACGAATCTCAATTCTCAACCTACAAGCTGTATACACATATACATACAAATGAGAGAAATATAAAATAATGTCATATCACAGAAAACAATCGCAGAAGTGCGAGAGAATGCACTAAATGCGACCGTACAGCAGCAAACCTTGACAACATGAGCAACTAATGTCCTAATAACAAGCCCGCGTATCCGGTCAGAAAAAGAGAAATTTTGGTACGAAATTTCAAACATCCAGGATCTCAAATGAGAGAAATATTACAAAATATCATTATAGGAGTCATAACTTGTCATTTTCGGTAGTTTAGCATTTGACATACCATCAGATCTGTCATGGACTGTGGTCCGAAGCTTGGCGTTAGGTCTACATCCACATGGATTGTTCAGATAACGTGAAAACTGGGACTAATCTGTCAAACTTCAAATATAATTTTGAAATAATCCTCAATTGAATCGTGGAATTCCTTTACATTCCTTCTGAAGCAATTAAACAGAAGTCAAAACAACCTATTACGGCGTAGGTGCTGGGGCTCATCCGACGACGGGTGGGTAAACACCTACAAGAAGTAATAAACACCATCATCACGCCATTCTCCACAAAATTGGAATAAAACCGGGATGTTATAGGGAAAAATCGGAACAAACATTAAGATATCAGTGTGTACACAGTCACTGGGGCGATTCCATCACTTATATTCCCTCCATTGCTAAACGAATCACAATTCTCAACCTAGAAACTGTATACACATGTACATACAAATGAGAGAAATATAACATAATATCATATCACAGAAAACAATCACAGAAGTGCGAGAGCCCTAAGCTTGGCGTTAGGTTTACATCACACGGTTTGTCCAGACAACTTGAACATGGACTAATCTGTCAAATTTCAATTATCATTCTGAAATAATTAAAACATTCAAGAAGTGCGAAAGAATGCACTAAATGCAAAACAGTACAGTAGCAGACCTTGACAGCATGACCAACTAATGTCCCAATAACAAGCCCGCGTATCCGGTCATATAAAGACAAATTCTGATACGAAATGTCTAAAACCAGAATCTCAAATGATAGAAATATTACAAAATATCAATGTAAGAGTCATTAACTTGTCATTTTCGGTAGTTTAGTAGTTGACATACCATCAGACCTGTCATTGACTGTGGTCCTAAGCTTGGCGTTAGGTCTACATCCACATGGTTTGTTCAGTCAACGTGAAAACTGGGACTAATCTGTCAAACTTCAAATATAATTTTGAGATAATCCTCAATTTAATCGTGGAATTTCTTTACATCCTTTCTGAAGCAATTAAACAGAAGTCAAAACATCCTATTACGGCGTAGGTGTTGGGGCTCATCCGACGACGGGTGGGTAAACACCTAGAAGTAATAAATACCATCATCACGTCATTCTCAAAAAAATTGGAATAAAACCTGGATGTTATAGGGAAAAATCGGAACAAACATTAAGATATCAGTGTGTACACAGTCATTGGGGCGATTCCATTCCTTATATTCCCTCCATTGCTATACGAATCTCAATTCTCAACCTAGAAACTGTATACATATATATACGAACGAGAGAAATATAACATAATATCATATCACAGAAAAAATCACAGAAGTGGGAGAGAATGAACTAAGTGCAACCATACAGTAGCAGACCTTGACAAGATGACCAACTAATGTCAAAATTACAAGCAAGCGTATCCGGTCATAAATAGACAAAAACTGATACGAAATGTCGAAAACCAGGATCTCAAATGACAGAAATATTACAAAATATCAATGTAAGAGTCATTAACTTGTCATTTTCGGAAGTTTAGTAGTTGACATACCATCAGATCTGTCGCAGACTGTGGTCCTAAGCTTGGCGTTAGGTTTACATCCACATGGTTTGTTCAATCAACTCGAAAACTCGGCCTACTCTGTGAAAATTCCAACATAATTTTTACATAATCCTCAATTTAATCGTGGAATCCCTTAAAGTTTCTTCCGCGGGAATTAAACAGAAGTCAAAACATCCTATTATGGCGTAGGTGCTGGGGCTCATCCTACGACGTGTTTGTAGACACCTAGAAGTAATAAATACCATCATCACGTCATTTCCCACAAAATTGGAATAAAACTGGGATGTTATAGGGAAAAATCAGGACAAACATCAAGATATCAGTGTGTACACAGTCATTAGGGCGATTCCATTCCTTATATTCCCTCCATTGCTACACGAATCTAAATTCTCAACCTAGAAGCTGAATACACATACATTTACAAATGAGAGAAATACAAAATAATATCCTATCACAGAAAACAATCGCAGAAGTGCGAAAGAATGCACTAAGTGCAACCGTACAGTAGCAGACCTTGACAACATGACCAACTAATGTCCCAATAACAAGCCCGGGTATCCGGTCATAAAAAGACAAATTCTGATACGAAATGTCTAAAACAAGAATCTCAAATGGGAGAAATATAACATAATATCATTGTAGGAGTCATAACTTGTCATTTTTGGTAGTTTCGCATTTGACATACCAACAGATCTGTCATGGCTAATGGACTATGTTTCTAGGCTTGGCGTTAGGTTTCCATCCACATGGTTTGTCCAGACAACTTGAAAACTTGGACTAATCTGTCAAATTTTAAGTATTATCCTGAAATAATTAAAAAAATCACATAAGTGGAAGAGAATGAACTAAGTGCAACAATACAGTAGCAGACCTTGACAACATGACCAACTAATGTCCCAATAACAAGCCCGCGTATCCGGTAATAAAAAGACAAATTCTGATGCGAAATTTCAAAAAAACAGGATCTCAAATGAGAGAATTATTACAAAATATCATTATAGGAGTCATAACTTGTCATTTTCGGTAGTTTAGTAGTTGACATACCATCAGATCTGTCATCCCTCATGGACTATGTTCCTAGGCTTGCTGTTAGGTTTACATCCACATGGTTTGTTCTGTCAACTTGGAAACATCTGCCAAATTTTAGGTATCATTCTGAAATAATTAAAACATTCAAGAAGTGCGAAAGAATTTACTGAAGGTAACCGTACAGTAGCAGACCTTGACAGCATGACCAACTAATGCCCCAATAACAAGCCCGCGTATCCGGTCATATAAAGACAAATTCTGATACGAAATGTCTAAAACCAGAATCTCATATGAGAGAAATATAACTTGATATCATTGTAGGAGTCATAACTTGTCATTGTGGGAGTATAGTAGTTGACATACCATCAGATCTGTCATGGACCATGTTCCTAGGCTTGCTGTTAGGTTTACATCCACATGGTTTGTTCAGTCAACTTGGACTAACCTGTCCAATTTCTATTATCATTCTGAAATAATTAAAACAATCACAGAAGTGCGAGAGAATGCACTAAATGCAACCGTACAGTAGCAGACCTTGACAACATGACCAACTAATGTCCCAATAACAAGCCCGCGTATCCGGTCATTAAAAGAGAAATTCTGGAAGGAATGTCAAAAACCAGGATCTCAAATGAGAGAAATATTACAAAATATCATTATAGGAGTCATAACTTGTCATTTTCGGTAGTTTAGTAGTTGACATACCATCAGATCTGTCATTGACTGTGGTCCTAAGCTTGGCGTTAGGTCTACATCCACATGGATTGTTAAGACAACGTGAAAACTTGGACTAATCTGAGTAATTTCAAATATAATTTTGACATAATCCTCAATTTAATCGTGGAATCCCTTAAAGTTTCTTCCGCGGCAATTAAACAGAAGTCAAAACATCCTATTATGGCGTAGGTGCTGGGGCTTATCCTAGGGTCATTCTCATTTCATTTGCCGCTTTCATGTCCCCGACAACGAATTCTCACAATTTTTGACCAAAACTAGCGATTTTGGGGGAAAAAAAGGGTCGTATAAGTTGGGAGATCAACGAAGTAATAATTTGACTGCCCAAAATCCCCTTTAACCAATACTCAGTGATGACAAATGAAACCTGAAATCCTGGAAACTCATGAGTGTTACTGTCCCCTCCTACCTAACACGTAAGTAGAAGTTAGGTTGTTACGAAACAATGAAAATCTAGAACTGGCCAGGGTTACTAGCTGCAGTAAGTTGGTTCCTCTTTATTTAGAGTAAGGATTTACATTTCTAAGATTTTTCCCAACCCGTGAAAAACTAGTTTTTCAGTCAGTCCCCCATATCTCTTCTCAATGGGACCTCAGGAGTGTTATCATTTTTGCGACCAAGAAAGCCGATGGAAAATGGTGGGAAAAAGTCAGAAGTGAAGGTTATATTATCCAGTTGAAGATGTGAGACTGTAGTGGAGTGCTTGGAGTTGCAGCAGTTTTTACAGTGAAAGAAGCCTAAAAACATGAGGAGTATTTTTATTTTCAATCATGAGTGTTACACTAATTACTAGTGTTGTTAGTGCTTAAACAAAATATTCCGATATCAAGAACCATACTGCTTGGTGACAGGTTTCAAACAGTAGCCATCCCCGAGTTTTGCCACTTCATCATCCTGTGTGACGCCATTTTTACTGGAAATTCTCATGAGTGTTACCTCTCAGGAGTGTGACCAAGGATGGGTAAAAAATATGTAAAATACAACATCAATGAAAAACTCACTGTTCATCTATAGAACACAAATCTGCAATGTACAATAAGTAGTATTTGCCGATCTACCCTCATTTTTGAGCACTTTCATATTTCACGTCTTTGAGGTTCTCAAACGACCCAAAGCGGCAAATGAAATGAGAATGACCCACTACGACGGGTGGGTAAACAACGTAGAAGTAATCAACACCATCATCACGTGTTCTTCCAAAATTGGAAAAAAACCGGGATGTTATAGGGAAAAATCAGGACAAACATCAAGATATCAGTGCGTACACAGTCATTAGGGCGATTCCATCACTTATATTCCCTCCATTGCTACACGAATCATAATTCTCAACCTAGAAGTGTATACACATGAGAGAATACAACATAATATCATATCACAGAAAACAATCACAGAAGAGCGAGGGAATGCACTGAATGCAACCGTACAGTAACAGACCTTGACAACATGACCAACAACCAACACGCGTATCCGGTCATAAAAAGACAAATTCTGATACGAAATTTCAAATGAGAGAAATATTACAAAATATCATTATAAGAGTCATAACTTGTCATTTTCGGTAGTTTAGTAGTTGACATACCATCAGATCTATCATAGACTATGGTCCTAAGCTTGGCGTTAGGTCTACATCCACATGGATTGTTCAGATAACGTGAAAACTGGGACTAATCTGTCAAACTTCAAATATAATTTTGAAATAATCCTCAATTTAATCGTGGAATTTCTTTACATCCTTTCTTAAGCAATTAAACAGAAGTCAAAACATCCTATTATGGCGTAGGTCCTGGGGCTTATCCTACAACGTGTTTGTAGACACCTAGAAGTAATAAACACCATCATTACGTCATTCTCAACAAAATTGGAATAAAACCTGGATGTTATAGGGAAAAATCAGGACAAACATCAAGATATCAGTGTGTACACAGTCATTGGGGCGACGATTCCATTTCCAATATTCCCTCCATTGCTACACGAATCTCAATTCTCAACCTAGAAGCTGAATACACATACATTTACAAATGAGAGAAATATAACATAGTATCATAAAACAGAAAACAATCACCGAAGTGCAAGAGAATACACGAAGAGCTACCGTACTGTAGCAGACCTTGACAACATGACCAACTAATGTCCCAATAACAAGCCCGCGTATCCGGTCATAAAAAGACAAATTCTGATAAAAAATTTCAAGAAACCAGGATCTCAAATGAGAAAAATATTACAAAATGTCATTATAGGAGTCATAACTTGTCATTTTCGGTAGTTTAGTTGTTGACATACCATCAGATCTGTCATTGACTGTAGTCCTAAGCTTGGCGTTAGGTCTACATCCACATGGATTATTAAGACAACGTGAAAACTTGGACTAATCTGACTAATTTCAAATATAATTTTTACATAATCCTCAATTTAATCGTGGAATCCCTTAAAGTTTCTTCCGCGGGAATTAAACAGAAGTCAAAACATCCTATTATGGCGTAGGTGCTGGGGCTCATCCTACGACGTGTTTGTAGACACCTAGAAGTAATAAATACCATCATCACGTCATTCTCAACAAAATTGGAATAAAACCTGGATGTTATAGGGAAAAATCAGGACAAACATCAAGGTATCAGTGTGTACACAGTCATTAGGGCGATTCCATTCCTTATATTCCCTCCATTGCTACATGAATCTCAATTCTCAACTTAGAAGGTGTATACACATATACATATAAATGAGAGAAATATAACAATATTATATCACAAAAGTCCGAGAGAATACACTAAATGCAACCGTACAGTAGCAGACCTTGAGACAACATGACCAACTAATGTCCCAACAACAAGCCCGCGTATCCGATCAGAAAAAGAGAAATTCTGATACTAAATGTAGAAAACCAGGATCTCAAATGAGAGAAATATTACAAAATATCATTATAGGAGTCATAACTTGTCATTTTTGGTTGTTTAGCAGTTGACATACCATCAGATCTGTCATGGACTATGGTCCTAAGCTTGGCGTTAGGTCTACATCACATGGTTTGTTCAGTCAACGTGAAAACTTCGACTAATCTGTCAAATTTCAAGTATCATTCTGAAATAATTCATAAAATCTCGAAAGCATGACAAAATGCAACCATGCAGTAGCAGACCTTGCCAACATGACCAACTAATGTCCCAATAACAAGCCCGCGTATCCGGTCATAAAAAGACAAATTCTGATACGAAATGTCTAAAACCAGGATCTCAATTGAGAGAAATATTACAAAATATCATTGTAAGAGTCATAACGTGGCATTTTCGGTAGTTTAGTATAGAGCTCTCAGGTTTTAGAAGTGCAAAAGGAGCGGGACGGGGCTGCAGCAGGCTGATGCGAGACTGGGCCGTTCGCGGCCCCCTCCACTCCTCGTTCCCTCTTACAGGTGAATTCGCGGATCGTGATTCGCGGGAGCCCGCGGTGTCGAGGGAACCGCGAATCACGATCCGCGAATTCACCTATAAGAGGGGGACGAGGAGTGGAGGGGGCCGCGAATGGCCCAGTCTCGCATCGGCCTGCTGCAGCCCCGTCCCGCTCCTTTTGCACTTCTAAAACCTGAGAGACCTATAGTTGACATACCATCAGATCTATCATAGACTATGGTCCTAAGCATGGCGTTAGGTCTACATCCTCATGGATTGTTCAGACAACTTGAAAACATGGACTAATCTGTCCAATTTCAATTATCATTCTGAAATAATTAAAACAATCACAGAAGTGCGAGAGAATGCACTAAGTGCAACCGTACAGTAGCAGACCTTGACAACATGACCAACTAATGTCCCAATAACAAGCCCGCGTATCCGGTCAGAAAAAGAGAAACTCTGATGCGAAATGTCTTAAACCAGGATCTCAAATGAGAGAAATATTACAAAATATCATTATAAGAGTCATAGCTTGTCATTTTCGGTAGTTTAGTAGTTGACATACCATCAGATCTGTCATTGACTGTAGTCCTAAGCTTGGCGTTAGGTTATCCACATGGTTTGTTCAGTCAACTTGAAAACTTGGACTAATCTGTCAAACTTCAAATATAATTTTGAGATAATCCTCAATTTAGTCGTGGAATTCCTTAAAGTTTCTTCCGCGGCAATTAAACAGAAGTCAAAACATCCTATTATGGCGTAGGTGCTGGGGCTCATCCTACGACGTGTTTGTAGACACCAAGAAGTAATAAATACCATCATTACGTCATTCTCAACCAAAATTGGAATAAAACCGGGATGTTGTAGGGAAAAATCAGGACAAACATCAAGATATCAGTGTGTACACAGTCATTAGGGCGATTCCATTCCTTATATTCCCTCCATTGCTACACGAATCTCAATTCTCAACCTAGAAGCTATATACACATATACATACAAATGAGAGAAATATGACATACCTAATATCATATCACAGAAAAAATCACATAAGTGGAAGAGAATGAACTAAGTGCAACAATACAGTAGCAGACCTTGACAACATGACCAACTAATGTCCCAATAACAAGCCCGCGTATCCGGTCATTAAAAGAGAAATTCTGGAACGAAATGTCGAAAATCAGGATCTCAAATGAGAGAAATATTACAAAATATCATTATAGGAGTCATAACTTGTCATTTTTGGTTGTTTAGCATTTGACATACCATCAGATCTGTCATGGACTGTGGTCCTAAGCTTGGCGTTAGGTCTACATCCACATGGTTTGTTCAGTCAACTCGAAAACTCGGCCTAATCTGTCAAAATTCCAACATAATTTTGAGATAATCCTCAATTTAATCGTGGAATCCCTTAAAGTTTCTTCCGCGGGAATTAAACAGAAGTCAAAACATCCTATTATGGCGTAGGTGCTGGGGCTCATCCTACGACGTGTTTGTAGACACCTAGAAGTAATAAACACCATCATTACGTCATTCTCAACAAAATTTAATTAAAACCGGGATGTTATAGGGAAAATTCATGACAAACATCAAGATATCAGTGTGTACACAGTCATTGGGGCCATTCCATCACTTATATTCCCTCCATTGATACACGAATCACAATTCTCAACCTAGAAGTGTATACACATGAGAGAATACAACATAATATCATATCACAGAAAACAATCACAGAAGAGCGAGGGAATGCACTGAATGCAACCGTACAGTAACAGACCTTGACAACATGACCAACAACCAACACGCGTATCCGGTCATAAAAAAGACAGACTCTGATACGAAATGTCTTAAACCAGGATCTCAAATGAGAGAAATATTATATAATATCATTATAGGAGTCATAACTTGTCATTTTTGGTTGTTTGGTAGTTAACATACCATCAGATCTGTCATTGACTGTGGTCCTAAGCTTGGCGTTAGGTCTACATCCACATGGATTGTTCAGACAACGTGAAAACTGGGACTAATCTGTCAAACTTCAAATATAATTTTGAAATAATCCTCAATTTAATCGTGGAATTTCTTTACATCCTTTCTTAAGCAATTAAACAGAAGTCAAAACATCCTATTATGGCGTAGGTCCTGGGGCTTATCCTACAACGTGTTTGTAGACACCTAGAAGTAATAAATACCATCATCACGTCATTCTCAACCAAAATTGGAATAAAACCTGGATGTTATAGGGAAAAATCGGAACAAACATCAAGATATCAGTGTGTACACAGTCATTAGGGCGATTCCATTCCCAACATTCCCTCCATTGCTACACGAATCTCAATTCTCAACCTAGAAGATGTATACACATATACATACAAATGAGAGAAATATAACATAATATCATATCACAGAAGTGCGAGAGAATGCACTGAATGCAACCGTACAGTAGCAGACCTTGACAACATGACCAACTATTGTCCCATTAACAAGCCCGCGTATCCAGTCATATTTTTAACAGAAATTCTGATACGAAATGTCAAAAACCAGGATCTCAAATGAGAGAAATATTACGAAATATCATTATAAGAGTCATAACTTGTCATTTTCGGTAGTTTAGCATTTGACATACCATCAGATCTGCCATGCCTCATGGACGGTGTTCCTAAGCTTGCTGTTAGGTTTACATCCACATGGTTTGTTCGAGCAACTTGAAAACTTGGACTAATCTGTCAAATTTCAAGTATTATTCTGAAATAATTAAAACAATCAGAGAAGTGCGAGAGAATGCACTAAACGCAACCGTACAGTAGCAGACTTTGACAACATGACCAACTAATACCCCAACAACAAGCCCGCATATCCGATCAGAAAAAGAGAAATGCTGATACTAAATGTAGAAAACCAGGATCTCTAAAGAGAAATATTACAAAATATCATTATAGGAGTCATAACTCGTCATTTTCGGTTGTTTAGTAGTTGACATACCATCAGATCTGCCATGCCTCATGGACGGTGTTCCTAAGCTTGCTGTTAGGTTTACATCCACATGGTTTGTTCGAGCAACTTGAAAACTTGGACTAATCTGTCAAATTTTAAGTATTATTCTGAAATAATTAAAACAATCAGAGAAGTGCGAGAGAATGCACTAAACGCAACCGTACAGTAGCAGACCTTGACAACATGACCAACTAATGCCTTAATAACAAGCCCGCGTATCCGGTCATAAAAAGACAAATTCTGATACGAAATGTCTTAAACTAGGATCTCAAATGAGAGAAATATTACAAAATATCATTGTAAGAGTCATAACGTGTCATTTTCGGTAGTTTAGTAGTTGACATACCATCAGATCTGTCATTGACTGTGGTCCTAAGCTTGGCGTTAGGTCTACATCCACATGGATTGTTCAGACAACGTGAAAACTTGGACTAATCTGTGTAACTTCAAATATAATTTTGACATAATCCTCAATTTAATCGTGGAATCCCTTAAAGTTCCTTCCGCGGGAATTAAACAGAAGTCAAAACATCCTATTATGGCGTAGGTGCTGGGGCTCATCCTACGACGTGTTTGTAGACACCTAGAAGTAATAAATACCACCATCACGTCATTCTCAACAAAATTGGAATAAAACCGGGATGTTATAGGGAAAAATCAGGACAAACATCAAGATATCAGTGTGTACACAGTCATTAGGGCGATTCCATTCCTTATATTCCCTCCATTGCTACACAAATCTCAATTCTGAACCTAGAAGCTGAATACACATACATTTACAAATGAGAGAAATATAACATAGTATCATAAAACAGAAAACAATCACAGAAGTGCAAGAGAATGAACTAAGTGCAACCGTACAGTAGCAGACCTTGACAACATGACCAACTAATGTACCAATAACAAGCCCGCGTATCCGGTCATAAAAAGACAAATTCTGATACGAAATGTCGAAAACCAGGATCTTAAATGAGAGAAATATTACAAAATATCATTATAGGAGTCATAACTTGTCATTTTTGGTAGTTTAGTAGTTGACATACCATCAGATCTGTCATGCCTCATGGGCCATGTTCCTAGGCTTGCTGTTAGGTTTACATCCACATGGTTTGTTCAGTCAACTTGGATTAATCTGTCCAATTTCAATTATCATTCTGAAATAATTAAAACAATCACAGAAGTGCGAGAGAATGCACTAAATGCAACCGTACAGTAGCAGACCTTGACAACATGACCAACTAATGTCCCAATAACAAGCCCGCGTATCCGGTCAGAAAAAGAGAAACTCTGATACGAAATGTCAAAAACCAGGATCTCAAATGAGGGAAATATTACAAAATATCATTATAGGAGTCATAACTTGTCATTATGGGTAGTATAGTTGATGACATAACATCAGATCTGTCATGGACCATGTTCCTACGCTAGCTGTTAGGTTTACATCCACATGGTAAGTTCAGTCAACTTGGACTAATCTGTCCAATTTCAATTATCATTCTGAAATAATTAAAACAATCACAGAAGTGCGAGAGAATGCACTAAGTGCAACCATACAGTAGCAGACCTTGACAACATGACCAACTAATGTCCCAATAACAAGCCCGTGTATCCAGTCATATAAAGAGAAATTCTGATACGATATGTCTAAAACAAGAATCTCAAATGAGAGAAATATTACAAAATATCATTAGAGGAGTTAATAACTTGTCATTTTTGGTTGTCAAGTAGTTGACATACCATCGGATCTGTCATTGACTGTGGTCCTAAGCTTGGCATTAGGTCTACATCCTCATGGATTGTTCAGACAACTTGAAAACTCGGCCTACTCTGTCAAAATTCAAATATAATTTTGAAATAATCCTCAATTTAATCGTGGAATCCCTTAAAGTTTCTTCCGCGGGAATTAAACAGAAGTCAAAACATCCTATTATGGCGTAGGTGCTGGGGATCATCCTACGACGTGTTTGAAGACACCTAGAAGTAATAAATACCATCATCACGTCATTCTCAACAAAATTGGAATAAAACCGGGATGTTATAGGGAAAAATCGGAACAAACATCAAGATATCAGCGTGTACACAGTCATTGGGGCGACGATTCCATTTCCAATATTCCCTCCATTGCTACACGAATCTCAATTCTCAACCTAGAAGCTGCATACACAACATACAAATGAGAGAAATATAAAGTAATGTCATATCACAGAAAACAATCGCAGAAGTGGGAGAGAATGCACTAGATGCAACCGTACTGTAGCAGACCTTGACAACATGACCAACTAATGTCCCAATAACAAGCCCGCGTATCCGGTCATAAAAAGACAAATTGTGATACGAAATGTTGAAAACCAGGATCTCAAATGGGAGAAATATAACATAATATCATTGTAGGAGTCATAACTTGTCATTATGGGAGTATAGTAGTTGACATACCATCAGATCTGTCATGGACCATGTTCCTAGGCTTGCTGTTAGGTTTACATCCACATGGTTTGTTCAGTCAACTTGGACTAACCTGTCCAATTTCTATTATCATTCTGAAATTATTAAAACAATCACAGAAGTGTGAGAGAATGCACTAAGTGGAACCGTACAGTAGCAGACCTTGACAACATGACCAACTAATGTCACAACAACAAGCGATCGTATCCGGTCAGAAAAAAAGAAATTCTGATACGAAATGTCAAAACCAGGATCTCTAACGAGAGAAATATTAAAAAATATCATTATAGGAGTCATAACATGACATTTTTGGTTGTTTAGCATTTGACATACCATCAGATCTGTCATGGACTATGGTCCTAAGCTTGGCGTTAGGTCTACATCCACATGGTTTGTTCAGTCAACGTGAAAACTTGGACTAATCTGTCAAGTTTCAAGTATCATTCTGAAATAATTCATAAAATCTCGGAAGCATGACAAAATGCAACCATGCCGTAGCAGACCTTGACAACATGACCAACTAATGTCCCAATAACAAGCCCGCGTATCCGGTCATAAAAAGACAAATTCTGATGCGAAATGTCTTGAACCAGGATCTCAAATGAGAGAAATATTACAAAATATCAATGTAAGAGTCATTAACTTGTCATTTTCGGAAGTTTAGTAGTTGACATACCATCAGATCTGTCACAGACTGTGGTCCTAAGCTTGGCGTTAGGTTTACATCCACATGGTTAGTTCAGTCAACTTGAAAACTTGGACTAATCTGTCAAATTTCAATCATCATTCCGAAATAATTAAAACAATCACAGAAGTGCGAGAGAATTCACTGAAGGCAACCGTACAGTAGCAGACCTTGACAACATGACCAACTAATGTCCCAATAACAAGCCCGCGTATCCGATCAGAAAAAGAGAAATTCTGATACTAAATGTAGAAAACCAGGATCTCTAAAGAGAAATATTACAAAATATCATTATAGGACTCATAACTCGTCATTTTCGGTAGTTTAGTAGTTGACATACCATCAGATCTGTCATTGACTGTGGTCCTAAGCTTGGCGTTAGGTCTACATCCTCATGGATTGTCCAGACAACTTGAAAACATGGACTAATTTCAATTATCATTCTGAAAACAATCACAGAAGTGCAAGAGAATACACGAAGAGCTACCGTACTGTAGCAGACCTTGACAACATGACCAACTAACGTCCCAATAACAAGCCCGCGTATCCGATCATAAAAAGACAAATTCTGATGCGAAATTTCAAAAAAGCAGGATCTCAAATGAGAGAATTATTACAAAATATCATTATAGGAGTCATAACTTGTCATTTTCGGTAGTTTAGTAGTTGACATACCATCAGATCTGTCATCCCTCATGGACTATGTTCCTAGGCTTGCTGTTAGGTTTACATCCACATGGTTTGTTCAGTCAACTTGGACTAACCTGTCCAATTTCTATTATCATTCTGAAATTATTAAAACAATCACAGAAGTGTGAGAGAATGCACTAAGTGGAACCGTACAGTAGCAGACCTTGACAACATGACCAACTAATGTCCCAATAACAAGCCCGCGTATCCGGTCATAAAAAGACAAATTCTGATACGAAATGTCGAAAACCAGGATCTCAAATGAGAGAAATATTACAAAATATCATTATAAGAGTCATAACTTGTCATTTTCGGTAGTTTAGTAGTTGACATACCATAAGATCTGTCATTGACTGTGGTCCTAAGCTTGGCGTTAGGTTTACATCCACATGGTTTGTTCAGTCAACTCGAAAACTCGGCCTAATCTGTCAAAATTCCAACATAATTTTGAGATAATCCTCAATTTAATCGTGGAATCCCTTAAAGTTTCTTCCGCGGCAATTAAACAGAAGTCAAAACATCCTATTATGGCGTAGGTGCTGGGGCTCATCCTACGACGTGTTTGTAGACACCTAGAAGTAATAAACACCATCATTACGTCATTCTCAACAAAATTGAATTAAAACCGGGATGTTATAGGGAAAATTCATGACAAACATCAAGATATCAGTGTGTACACAGTCATTAGGGCGATTCCATTCCCAATATTCCCTCCATTGCTACACGAATCTCAATTCTCAACCTAGAAGCTGTATATACACAATCATCCTCATTCTATTAAATCACGCAATTCGTTCCTTAACAACAACGCAAATTCGTAGTAAAGAATATTCTAACAACCCCAAACTAAATGTTTTTAAACACTCACCATGTTTTCTACCCTACGTAGCCTTCTTGTTTAGACCACAAAAATCTCTTCTCCGCTTTTTTGTCCACTCAAAAAGGTCCTAAAACAACAACTGGTCAACAGTACGATCTCGAGCGACTATATTACACGCAAATATCTACAGCACACGCGCGATTGTTGTCAAAATTCGAAACTTCAAGTATAAACAGTATAAACCACGCTTTTTTTTACACTTCGACGCAAATTTTCGTTGATTTTCTCACAAATAAACTTTACAAATAAGAAAAAAACACCATAAAGGCTGACAGTGTTGCCGCAATAAGCTGTGGAAGTTTACTCAGAGTTGCCAACTGATTTACAGCGATCTCCCATCCATGCAATCAAACGCAGAAAATTACTCCTATAAAATTACTCTCCTAAAATTTTTTAATATAAAAATATCAAAAATATAGTGTGGAGTAAAAAGATTCACTTATGTTTGTACGAAGAGAAGTTTTGGAGAATGAAATACCACAAAAATTCACTTTGGTCTTTGTTGAAGTTAATTTGTTTTTATTAGTACGGGATAGAAAACCGGAAAAAACGGATTTCTGGTTTTGTTTATTTCAATGGATATTTTGAATTTGAGAGTTATTTTATTCTGATAAAATTTTAAAAATTATGCAGCCTTGGAATTTTGGGTGCTCATGGACCTGTGGATATGAAAGGATCGGAAGAACCATGAAGGTTGAGCTGTTTTTTTAAGTATCCGCTAGTAGCGCTGGCGCATCCGTTCTATTTCGGAACGCCCTTTTGTCACCGTTCGGTGTATAAGCAGGCAGCAGGGTTACCAGATCCACAGTATTTCCAGTAGATCTAGTAAGAGATTAATGCAATGACGGGCGCCATCCTGATCAGCTTAGTGAGCAAAATTCTTTCTTGTTCGCTGTAGGAATTAGGATTTCGATGGAGAGGTTCTGTGGGACAAGGGATCTGGGTTTGGATGCTGGTTTTGATTTGAATGAATTAAACTCTCATTTCACTGATTCTCTCACTTCTCCTACTGATACTTGCTTGTCTGATTTACCTACTATTTGTAGTACAGTGCCGGAATTTGCTTTCAGAGGGGTTGAAGATCATGAGGTAGCAGTTGCATTTTCTGAGGTGAAGTCTAATTCGGCTGGGATTGATGGAGTTCCTTTAAAATTTCTTTTTATGTTGCTCCCAGTCCTATTGAATCATATAACCTATTTTTTCAACCACATAATTACCAGCTCCAAATTTCCATCTGCCTGGAAATCAGCCATTGTCATCCCTTTGCCAAAAATTTCTAATCCATCTAAGCTCTCTGATTTCCGCCCTATCAGTATCCTTCCGATTCTCTGCAAGGTTTTTGAAATTTTGATTCTCAAGCAGATCAATGAGCACATTACCATCAACAATCTCATGTGTTCACTTCAGTCTGTGTTCCGTAAATCCCACAGCTGTGAGACTGCACTATTGAGAGTGGTTGAGGATGTCCGGGCTGGGATTGAGAAGAGAATGTGCACCTTTTTGGTCCTTTTGGATTTCAAGAATGCATTTGGTTCTGTTTGTCACAATCTTCTCATTAAAAAACTAAGTTTCTACTACAATTTCTCCTCATCTGCTTGTCGCTTGATTGCATCCTACCTCAGTGACAGGTTTCAAACTACTGTGAGTGGTGACAAGCGTTCTAATTCTCTTCCTCTTGTTTCTGGTGTTCCCCAGGGGGCTGTGCTGGGACCGATTCTATTTTCACTCTTCATCAATGATTTGCCTTATGTCCTCAAATTCTGTAATTATCACCTTTTTGCCGACGATTTTCAAATTTACCTGGCCAGTGATCTTGGGGAAGCCATGATAGAATCCATCAGCTTACTTAATAGTGATCTAGTGTCAATATCTAGGTGGGCAATCAAAAATGGCATACTTATTAATCCTAGCAAATCTCAAGTTATTGTGTTGTACAAACAAGATTTACCTACTAATTGTCTGCCCCCCATCTTAGTTGAAGGGATGGTGGTGCCTTACTCACCACATGTAAGAAATCTGGGACTTCATTTTGACAAGGCCATCTCTTGGGACTACCATGTGGTTCAGGTGTGTAGGAGAGTTTATGGATCTCTCCATAGTCTCCGACGTTTATCTAAATTCACTCCTAATAACTTCAAAATACGACTTGCCATTGCTTTAGTAACTCCTCACTTCTTTTATTGTTGCTCAGTTTACTCGTATGCTATTTCCGCTTCTTTGAAATCGAGACTCGTTGTTGCCTATAATGCTTGCTTGAAATATGCATATAATGTTAATGTACCCCAATCTGTATCCCATCTCACCCTTCTTTGCCTTCCCCTGGAGGATTATTTCATTTTCAGGCATTTAAAATTAATTGCAGAAATAATTAATGGTTCAATGCCAATGTATTTTTCCAATTTAGTTAATAGAGCCTCTTCTTTTAGATCCCACTCTCTCTCTGTCATCAGGCATACCAGTCGAACTATGTCCAAGTCCTTTGGGGTGGCAGGAGCAAGGATCTGGAATTCTCTTCCCTTGTCTGTGCGTGCGTCCCCCTCCATTGGTCGATTCTTGAAGCCTACTGTTCAGTACCTAGACAATAGATAGTAGCCAGCATTTAGTGCAGAATATCTTTAAATTTTCCTTTATCTTTTAATAATTTTCTTTATTTACCTAAATATTTAATTTGTACTTTGTTTTTCTTCTCTATGCCACCTCATGTCTACTTTTGTCTTTTGTCCCTGTTGTTCATGTGTGCTCACATAAACATATTGTTTCCTGCACAATAAATTATTTGAATTGAATTGAATAAAACGACAGGCTCTCAAATGAAAGTTGCATAAACTCTCGACAGAACGCGCTGACGGCGCCACTGGCAGTAGGTCTCCAGACACTTCTTAGGGCCACTTTCACCAACAACTTATAAATCCGAGATTGGCCAAACTCGATTAAATATAATCTCGAGGATCAAACCTTGGCGTCTTTCACCAACCCAAAATTCGTTTAAACCAAGATTGGAATAATCGAGTTTCCCTAACAGAGATTCCGGAAACTGTCCAATGAAAAATTGGACAATTTGAAACGACAGTTAGAAAACCCGCCATGTGTCCGGCATATCAAGACAATAAAGCAGTGAATCACAACCACGACCCGTTTTTACCCGCGCCGTTTTTATCTAGTTACCTAGTTACTATCTACTCGCAACTTTTCGTTGACTTCCAACAAAGAAAGTGTGACACATCATTTGACGGAAGCAGGACGGTTGATCACCTTATTTAAATGTACATAAGTTATTTTATGTGGTATAGGTAGGTAGGTACATACTGTACAAGGGATAGCAATTCAACATCGTATTATAACGTGCAATCATCATCGATTATACTTTATTTTCCTACCATCCTACATCAATTTCGTATTATAATTCATCGATTTGATGGTATAAAAGCCTTTTTCCAACTTATACCTGTTCGAAGGGAACTCCAGGTGAGTGTCGATAAGCTCGAGGACTTTCAAAACTGTCGGTTTTGGGAGCCGGAATCTCCGCCGAAATTCGACGTCGTCCAACCCGCCGTCAGATCGTCCTTGGGCGTCTTTGCAGGACATCGTTCTCATCCGAGGAATCAAATTAATCCGAGCGATAAATCGCGTGAATTCATCATCAAAAACTTGAATAACAATAAACTATATATAAACTATAATAATAAACTGTGAACCAAACTGTAGAGATATGAGGAATCAGCTGTTGGTGCGCGGCCATTTTGCTCGATATCATTTTTATCACTAATCTGAGATTGGCAAGAGTTAACTGGCCGAGATTGGGATATTAACCTCAAGCCACCTCGTTAGGAGTTTTAAACTCGTATAGTGGTTTGGTGAAAGACGATTAGCTGGAATCTCGATTATTTGTTAATCTTTTCTAACTTAAACTCGTTTATGTTGTTGGTGAAAGTGGCCCTTATTTACAGTACTTTGACATGCGTGTTTAGTTTATATGTACTTTTAATTATATGTTATATATGTAGTTTAAATAACTTTTATTATATGTTCCTCCGTTTCAACATGCTATTTTGTTACCATTGCACATACCAAACGAAGAGGAAATTCTATCTTCGCCTGCACATAGAATCTTTGCATGGTTCGGACAGAGTTAACTCGCCAAACAATGATTTTTTTATGTTCAGGAAAATTTCTTGAGTTTTATTACTCGTTTACTATGATTTTACTTTCCTCTTTTCTAAGTCATTCTCTCTTCTAAGTCAGTCTCTTAGTCACATGGAAAATGAGTGGTGGTAATTTATTGTTCCTCCTACATATTAAAATAAAAGCTTTATTGTTCTATTAATTTGTCATTTTGCATCAATTTTATTTTCCCTACTCCATTTGAAATATATGTTCAGATACAATGAATCAAAAGGTTGAAGATAGCAATAAATTTTATAGTTAAAAATGTTAATGTAAAAAGTTGCTCTACCTAATTTCACAATTTTTGAACTCGAAAAATGGCAAAAAAATCGTTAAACAAATTTTCTTTTATAATTCAATGGGGAACTGTAATGTGTTGAAATTTCACACTTTTTACCCCAGATTCGGATTCAGCACACTTGAAAACCATCTACTACTAATTTGCGGCTCAAAATACTGTTTAGTCTGGCCAATAAACGGGTGATGATCACGCAAGTAGTAATGCAAGAGAGCTGAAAGGTTCCTTCAGAAAGGTGAGGGCCGTGACGTCATCGTGCAAATGAATTACAAGAGCCGTATTACTAGTCTGATAGCTGATACCCACCGTACAGCTACTTTTTGGAAAGCTCTCGTTAAGATCTGTCTATTAAGCAAATAAAAAATAACCATGCGAATTCCGCATTGTTTTATTATTCATTTAGCGAATTTTCTTAGAAAATAAAGCTATTGCAATGGCTCCAAAAATTTTAAAATAAAAATTTTCAAAAATTTTCTTCATCGAAATCTGTTTTGAGGCATTCTGAAATGATTCCTGGATTTTAACGCTTTTTTATATATATATATATATATTGTTTTAGATATTACCGATATAAATACACAACACAGTTAAACTCACGGAAACTCTATTTCAGAATGAAGAATTCGTTGTTTACAATTTATCAACAATCATAATGCCTAGCAACATCACATATGACAATCAAAATAATGAACAGAGAATCTTTCTACAACATCCTCCCTTCAAGATGGAACATCTTCATAAGTATTAGTTGGGTGTTCTTATTTGTCTTCCTCCTCAGGTTCTATTGGTTGATGTCTCTCTCCTCGTAGCGCATGATGATTCTGGATTTGTCTTCAACTTCTGCTGAGATGGTAGCTCAGTAGGGTTTGGCCCATCTGTAGGAGTCGGATGATAATAAGGTGCAGGTACGAGATAAACACGGTTGCGTCTGACTGTCCGCTTCTCCGTCTCGACCAAGTAAGAGCGTGGTTCTTGTAATATCCTAATAACTTTCCCATGACGTCTTAAATCTGTTACCCACACCATCTCTCCAACCTTAAGGGGCCTCAGGTCAATGGTTTTGTGTCGTTCATCGTACTGTTTCTTGTACCTATCCTGGTACTGTTTTCTCGCTTGGATGAGTATTCATCTCCTCCAATGATTTCCCTGCAAGCACCGACGGGAGGGTGGTCCTCAGGTTTCTTTTGAATACCAGATCTGCAGGGCTGAACCCTGTTTCTAATGGTGTGGTGCGGTAGGACAAGAGCGATAGCTCAAAGTTATCTCTGTTCTTCTTGAGAAGACTTTTAACAGTCTTCACAGCGGCTTCAGCAGCTCCGTTCGCTTGATGATGGTTAGGGCTGCTTCGAAAGGTGTTGAATCCCCAGTCCACTGCAAATTTCTTGAACTCACTGGATTCTAGTGGAGAAAATTGAGTTCCACTATCTGAAAAAACGCGCTGAGGGATTCCATATCGAGAAAACACGGTTTTGCACTCCCGAATGATGTCTACAGCACGCAATCTTTGAAGCTCTTCTACTTCGAAAAACCTGGAATAGTGGTCCACTATCACAATGTACCACTTACCGTCATTCTTGAACAGATCCATAGATACATTTTGCCAGGGGTAGTCTGGCAATTCCCTGGGATCAATGGTTCTTTGTGGTTGATTGTATGCTGAATACACACGGGACAGGATTTAATTTTTCTCTCAATTTCTTGAGAAATCCCAGGCCACCACATAGTTACCTGAGCCCGCTTCCTAGTTTTGGTGATTCCTAAGTGTCCACTGTGAAGCCGTTCGAGCATTTCAGCCCTCAGTTTCCGTAGGAATGATCATACGGTTCCCTCGAAGCAGCAATCCTTCAGTGCAACTCAATGAGTCCCGAACACTGTAATATTCTTGAATTGCAGGAGGTAGATCTTTCTTGGCTGGCCACTCTTCTTCAATCAGGATCTTCAACTGAGCACAGACGGGGTCCCTCATTTGTGAAGTTAGCACGTGTGGTGAAAACCACCCCCTCTTGTCAACAGCCCTTTTCAGGGCTACCAAAAAGAGGTAGACACAACACAAAAATATTTATAAGACGTCGAGTTATAACTCCGTCAAACAAAATATTTCACCAGAGAGAAAATACTAAATTCTCTCTCAAAAGTGAAATATTAACTAATAACACACAAGGCGACCTCCCTAAACATTTACTGGGCGAGAGAGATGCGACAAGCATCTCGAAACAAGTCGCCTTGAATGAGAAATCTCAAGGTCGTCAGCCACCCCCGGGGACCCCGTCGCAGCGACGGACGTGGGGAAACCACCCCGAAAGACCAGCTCAGCTATCATACTCGCAGATACTGAGAAAACAATGTGCGAGCCAATGAGATTACACAGTCGAATTAATGAAATTAAGCGGACCAACCAGGAGGCGGCAGGAGGCGGCCACCTCCCTATAATATACCCCGCTCGGAGCCCTCAGAAATTCATTCCACTCTCCGCTCTCGACGACGACACCTCGAAGTACGAAGAATTCTACACGCTCTACGCTGACGAACCTTCTGCATTCCGAGTTCATCTCAAGAACGGCTTCCTACTGCTTTCTACAAGGCCTACCTTCTCTCCACACAGATCTCGCATTGGCATCTACGAGTCCAGTGATTATTCATCCTGCTCATTGCCCAACGTAGTTCATCTGTCAGGACGCCACCCGTACATCTATCGATATTCTCTTTAGATCGTACGCCCGAGGGACGTTCCGAGCCGTGTCGCCCGGGTTTCGTAGCAATAAGCTCGTAACCGACCGCTGTGGGCACGCCGGTAAATTACTCTGCTCATCCGCTCTAATTTACCGTCCAAGGAAGTCTTTTTCAAGACTACGAGGTAGGACCCTGACATAACGAGCATTGGAAAGACGCTCTGTCAAGCGAGTCCACCTCCCAAACCCTCTATTTCTATACATAGAGGCATCGAAACGAGCTAAAAACTCGGTTATTTCGATGGAACGTCGGCCGTCTTATTTCCTCATGCAAGGGGAGGCAGACGACGGCGAAGCCGGGCCGCGTAGCCCCCGTAGCGCTCCCTACAGGCTACCCGGCGAACCCGCTGAACCCAGCGACGGCGCAAGGCTCGATCCTCACGCCGGGATCGCCTTCTCACCCGACGTATTCGTTAAAGAAACGTTCGATCAAGCCTCGCCTATACAAAAGATCGAGGATACCTTTCAGACCCGCTCTGAAGCCGATCATTACGATTCGACCAAGCTGTCCGAGTACCCACGATATTCGACGCAGGCCTACCCGGCCGATCCGAGTGTCAAATACACTCCAAATGTGCAAAAAGCGAAGGATACTTTTCAGTACCTCAACCAAGCTCAACATATTCCCCCTACAGATATAAATCTTAGGCCGGAATATTACAAAACGGCTCAGTACCAAACTGATCGAATCCAGCACACCCACTATGCGAGCCCAGTGCTCCACGCGGCTGCGACAACGAACTACCTCTCAGTTCAGTCCGCCAAGCAAGTTGACCTTGGCGGATCCGCTCACATTCCTTACGGGAATAACCCGGGGACTAACCCGCATAATCAGAATATAAATGTCCCACTGGGCCTACCTACGCCAAGTAAAACATATTTAAATCCACTACAGCACGGTTGATACGTTCTTGTCTGAAGTGCTGATGCTTGCAAGACTAATTTCCTGAACAAACGCTTCTACTTCTTCAGTCAGCTCATTATCATCGTCAGCTGGGATAGGTTGCCTTGACAGTAGATCAGCTATGAACATTCTCTTCCCTGGAGTCCAAGTCATGAGATAGTCGTATCTCATCATTCGTAGGCGAAAGCGCTGTAATCTGGGCGACAGATCATCCAGGTGTTGTGTCTTGAAAATTGCTGGAAGCGGTTTGTGATCGGTCTCTATTGTAAATTGTTTTCCCAACAGAAAACATTTCAAACGGTCACTAGCCCACGTGCAAGCCAGGGCTTCTCGTTCAATGTTTGAATAGTTCTTCTCAGCAGATGATAGAGTTCGAGAAACATATGCCACAGGTTTCTTGTCTAGTCCCTCCACTTGTAACAGAACGGCACCCAATCCTTCCTTGGATGCATCACAGGACAAGATTGAAGGTTTCTGGGGATCGTACAATGTCAAACATGGTTGTGAACCAAGATTTTCTTTATCTTAGCAAAAGAACTATCTTGAATAGGTCCCCACACAAACGCATTCTCCTTTTTTAATAAGCTTGTAATTGGCTCCAAAATCTCACTTCGGTTCGGGATGAACTTGGCCAAAAACGTGACCATCCCCATGAACCGTTGAATCTCATCACGGGTGCTGGGAGGTTTCAAATCCAATATGGCCTTGACCTTATTGGGATCTGGTTGAAATCCCTTGTTTGAGAGCACAAATCCCAAGAAAGTCACTGTCTTCCAACAAAACTCTGACTTTTGTTTGTTCAGGGTTATACCTGCCTCTCGAATTCTCTCTGGTACTGCTCTGAGACATTCGTCATGCTCTTCTCGAGTTTTTCCCCAAATCAGACAATCGTCAATGTGCACAATGCAGTTTTTTGCTCCCTCCAGTGTCTTTGACATCCTGCGTTGGAACTCTTCAGGCGCCGACGTTATGCCAAATGGAAGTTTACAAAACTTATACCTCCCAAATGGTGTTATGAATGTCGTATAATCTTGCGACCCTTTCGCCAGGCTTAACTGCCAGAATCCAGAATTTGCGTCAATCTTACTGAAATATTCTGCCCCAACAATCTCTGCCAGAGAAAGCTCGATATTTGGAATCGGGTGATATTGTCTTTTCACATTGCCGTTAAGTTTTGACAGGTCAACGCAGATCCTAATTCCTCCACCTTTCTTTATACTCACCACCATTGGTGCACACCAATCTGTTGCATGGGTAACAGGTACAATAACTCCCTTACGAAGCATCTCATCCAGTTCATCCTTTACTTTAGTTTTTTAGGGGAATTGGTACGTTCCGAGGTGCTGAAACGGCATATGGGATTGCATTTTCCTTCATTTCAATTTCGTACTCCCCTTTCATGTTACCTAACCCGCTGAAAAGGGTTGGAAATTCGGAGCACCAATCTATCTCTGAAGTTACAGAAAAAACCCTTTTGACCAGATTTAGCTTCTCACATGCCCTTCTGCTCAAAAGTGGAACAGCCACTTCCTCAGAAATATATGCAATTTCCTGGATATGTGACCCGTTATTTTCCAAGGTGATATCAAGAGTACCCAGAATATCCAGGCGTTCCGTCTTTTTCGCACTGAATATCTTGGTTCTGCAAGTTTTCAGAGGTAGATTTTTTATCGGATCCCTAATTGCATTGACTGGTACCATAGTGACATCGGCAGCCGTGTCTAGTTTGAAAACCATATGCCCTAAGAACCGACCCCTACAGCCCACTCTCAGTTCCTGGGTCCATGCCTTGTCGTCCTTTTCTACATTCAATACGAAGATCTCTGGAACATAAGATGTAGATTCGTTCCAGAGTCCTCTCGTTCGACCTGTTTCACCTCTCTCCTCCGGGTTGGGCAGCACCGGATAAAATGTCCGATTTCCGAACACTGTCACATTTGGCCTTCCTAGCAGGACATTCAGCTAGGCTTCTGTGCCAATCATAACCACATTTGATACATTTTCTTCCTCTTTGAATACTATTTTGCTCATTAGGTTTCGTGGTAGCCTCTGGACGACTTGTTTTGGGGGCGGACTTTTTATCTACGGCTGAAATGCTCCTATCTTTGAGATCATCCTTCTGGCGTAAATGTTGCTCTTGTAGACGCAAAGTGGTGATCGCTTTTTGAAGAGTAAGTTGCGAGTCGAGCTGAAGCTTGTCACTCAAGACCACATCTCTCATCCCAATTATGAGAACCAGAAGTAACATTTCGTCATGTAACTCACCCCACTCGCATGTTCTTGCCAGACTGTGCAAATCAGTTATGAACTTCTCGGCAGTGTCACTACATTGTTTATGTTTGAGGAATTTAGTCCTCTCGTAAATGATGTTCCGCCTTGGGACGAAATAGTCGTCAAATGCACGAAGGGCATCATCAAAAGTAGTGGGTTGTGGTGAAAATGATTCAAAAATCTCCTCCCCCTACTACCCATTGTAAATAATAAAACATCGATCTGACGGCCATCCGATGTACTATCTAGTCCGGATCCGATATCGTTGAAATCGATTCCTCCAAGTACCCCATTCGCTCGACACAAAGGAAAATGATTCGGGTGATGGTAATGTCAAATTAATAGTTTGGTTCGGCGTACTTACTGTAGAAACTGAAGATACCCTCGATCCCGAAGCAATTCCTTTTTTGGGAATATCCTTACCATTTTCATCCCCCCACCGACTTGCAACCTGTGTCATCCACGTCTCCCCAATCGTCCTCCATCTGTTTACCACTTCGCGAATCCCGCTTCTTTCTACCCTTCACCATGATTCTAATTAACACTTAGTTTGTAGGTTCACAACCTCTACGCTGCCACCATGTTTTAGATATTACCGATATAAATACACAACACAGTTAAACTCACGGAAACTCTATTTCAGAATGAAGAATTCGTTGTTTACAATTTATCAACAATCATAATGCCTAGCAACATCACATATGACAATCAAAATAATGAACAGAGAATCTTTCTACAACACATACATATATATATATATACATATATATATATATATATATATAATATATATATATATATATATATGTATGTGTCATTCCAGACGATAACTCTCGATAGAATTGAGATAAAAACTTCGTTTCTTTCGCCAAAAATCAAGCATTTAAAAAGAAAGGATGAGTTCGTTGGACAAACCATTTTTGAGCACATTAAATTGGTCAAATTTCGAAAAATGTACCCAAAAAATCACTAAAAATTGCTAAAAAAACGGCCAAAAATCGTTAAATATTATAATTTTTTGCAGAATTTTAGTCAAAACAAAGTTATCAAAGATTAACTCGGACATTAAAAAATTTTTGCTCAAAATCTAATTATGATGAAAAACGTACTTAAATGTCATTAAAATTTGCTAAAATACCTATAAAAACTGCAAAAAATAAAAATCAAAAATCCCTTTTGAATCAGTAGAATTTTATTTAGAATAAGTTTTTTGCCATAAAATTGGTTTTTAACCATTTCTGTCAACTAAAATTGCTCCAATTTCAATGCAATTTAACATACTATAGTACGATAGATAGTTTATGAAAATTTGCTCATACGATCATGCTGCATGACTGGAACTTTTAAGATTAAAATATTTATTAAAACGAGTTTGTCACCCTGGAAGTTTGAACTTACCAGGCAGATTAGCTTCATGAAAGCATTTAAATTTGAACTTTTAAGGTACATGCTGAAAAAGTCATGAGTTAAGGTAGGTATAGGGTGGAGGCACCGATAGTAGCCACCCCTGCCAGAAGTAGCCACCCATGAACTTTATATTTGAAAAATAAGGATTCCATCAAGGCACCATCAAGACATTCGACATTAGCACCATTTTAAATCAGGAGATGTCAACTAAGCATTCTAACCGTTCTCGGCCATAATCAAGAAACCAGTGTGATTAACAACACCCCTTATAACCCAGATGGGCTGCCAGTTGATCAGATGGGCTTTTCACCTACGGTTTTGATTAAAGACGTAGTCCTTGTTTACCTCAATATTTCACTTCATTCTAGGACTTTTTGAGATAGTTTCGTTTTATTCACGTTCCTTGGAGATTTCTTGATGTATTTCAAGTTGTTTCACGCAGGATTTTAGACAATTAGGGTCATATTTGTGGGGTGGCTACTATCAGTTCTAGAAAACCTAGCGAATTTCTGTAGTAGCCATGATGTGGCCACTACTTAGTTTTCGTGTTTTATCACATTAAACATGAAAATATGCTAGATTTTCATCAGGATCACAATGATATAATTAGTTTTCTCCTGAAAAATTAGAGGTTCCAGTAGTAGCTACTGTTGGTCTCTAACAGTGGCTACTAATAAAGATTTTGGTGGCTACTACCAGTTCTTGAAAACCTAGCGAATTTCTGTAGTAGCCATGACGTGGCCACTACTGAGTTATCGTGTTTTTCCATATTCAACATAAAAATAAGGTAGATTGTCTTCAGTATCACAGTGATATAATTAGTTTTCCTGAAAAATGAGTATTTCTAGTAGTAGCCAGGGGGGTGGCAACTACTGGTCCCTTACAGTGGCTACTACTAAAGATTTTGGTGGCTACTACAAGCGACAGATCTTGGTTTCCTTTTCTTCGATTTTCGTAAAACTAATCAGCGCATTCGATTTTTAAAAATAGCCATTCGATAGAGCAGACATTAGGAGAAAGGAAAAACACGGGATTGGACGAAAGAACGGAGAAATGAAGAAATTACGTTGTAAATACCGAAACTGGGCTGCTGCTTAAGGGTGGCTACTACTGGTGCCTCTACCCTACCTTCATAAATGAATATGAATTAGAATTAACTATGAAGTTCATGCTGCTTGACTGAAACTTTTAAAATCATGATCCTAATTTCTTACGTCAATCTGAAAGATATGTAAAATAGCTTTAATACTGGCGTTCATGTTCGATTCACTGTTTGTTTGTACGTTTGACAATAACTAATCAATCTTTTGGTGATGCAGAATATCTTTAAACTTTCCTTTATCTTTCAATTATTAGTTCCTTTATTTACCTAAATATTTTTAATTTGTACTTGATGTTTTTCTTTTCTATGCCACCTCATGTCTGATTTTGTCTTTTGTCTCTGTTGTTCATGTGTGCTCACATAAACATATTGTTTCCTGCACAATCAATTATTTGAATTGAATTGAAAATAACTCCCTGTAGTTACGGATATTTACGAAGGTTGGCAACGCTGAGCGGTTGCTTTGTTGGGAGGAACATGTTGGAGTGGGAGGTGCTCGCGTCGGGTTCGGAACGTCTCGTTGGCTCGAATTCAATGATGGACTCCATCCTCATCAGTTGAGTAAGCTCAATTGTCCCCTTTTCACCCTAGGATGTTGAAATTTGGTAGCAAGCCTCTTTGGGACATAGGTATACAGAAAGCCTCTTGTGGTGTCTCGATGGGCCTTCCTAAGTCATAGGGTAAAATTGTATCTCCTTTGAGACCCGTTTTCTCAGCAACTATATGACCTAGAATCCTATTTTTTTTTTTTTTTTTTTTTTTTTTTTTGTTTCCTAAATCTAGATCTGCTGTGTTTACTGAGTTTTTTTCATATATAAACAATAATAAGTTATATTTTTTATCCTCATTTGCCCAAACCCTTATTTTGTGTTTCAGTTTTCCAGCCATTTATGCCACTAACACAATTTTTAGGACGATGAAAAAAACTCAGTGTAGAATTTAGCTATTTCCCAACAAAACAAAAAAAAAAAGCAGCTCGATTGGTTCAGTAGTTTCGGAGAATTAGGGGCGAACGTGTTTAAAAACGTAGTTTCGAGAAAACGGGAGAAAACTTCGGGGGCGTGGAACTGCGTTGCCCGCGTGCTTCTTGCTCTACTCCCACTGACGGCTTCACTTTCACAATGAAGAAAAAATACCCATCCACATCTTTAGTCCATTATTGTCAATTCATGGAATTGTCATGGATGCTATGTACTCTTACTATCCTAAAAACAACAACAACAATAATTGAAGAATTCACATGTATGGTTATCTTTTCCGTCTGAACGTTGTTTTGCTTTTTTCTCAGCCTGCATCTCATTGCTTTCTTAGAATCGAATTGAGTTTTATAAAATAATGCACATAAGTGGTAATGTTTTCAAAACCGAAAAGGGAAATGTGGGCGGAGAAAAGTGAATGTGGAAGGCAGAAGAAGAATCACTAACGCTTCTACTTTTTTTTCCAATTTCGTTTATATATACGCAAATTTGTTATGTAAATATATTTATGTACCTATCTATGGTTCATGTTCATTACAGTTCACTCATTATTTACACATCGAAAGTTGGAATCCCAAGCAAAAGCACGGAAGAATAGAGTAGAGCAGGGCGTTTGAAAAGGTGCTTCTAGAGGAGCGCGCTCGAGTGAAATGCTCAACTTTGAGAGCTGTTTACAGTAATTATATAGTGCCAAACCACCAACATATTGGTATCAAACGATTCAGCATTGAATAGAGAATTTTTAGAGCAAATAAAACAAAATCTTTTTTGACATTTTCATGTCTTTCATATGGCACATAACAAAAAA